>BQNB010050702.1:0-40921 GCA_026074375.1 Tanacetum coccineum
CTTAAGAACCCCGGAAAGTACCGTTTTCTCTTAATTTTCCCTATTTTCTATATTTATCAGTTCTCACATTGAGGGCAATGTTTAAATTAAGTGTGGAGGGATAGCAAATAGGAAAAATTAATCATGTCCCTCCATGTTTGACCTGCAGAAATTTTCAAACTTTCAACTGATATTTTCTGAAAAATTAAAAAAATTAATATATGTTTTCCTTTTAAAATTAAAAATGAATACTCTTAGTAAGGCAAATCCACCCGGATTGACACTATAACTAGCACAAAAATTGTCCACTAAAATTATGAGAAATTTAGCCTTAAATAATTCGGGTATCCACCTTTGATATCCAAGATAATTTTTGCCTTTAGCTTGTTCGAGTTAGGGTTGAATGCAGTCATATGTGTCTATTCCATCGTTACAGATGTGTACGTATGGTCTTTGTAGCTTTTTCTGGAACATTGGTATTAGTATAAAGTTATATGAGTGGGCCGGTAATTTAGTAGCTCCAGAACTTGTGCTTGATCATTATTTACTAGACAGCAGTGAGGTTAATTTATAAACAAAGTCGTATGATAAGAGGTGAAATAAATCCCTATGTAATCATGTATCTGCATCACTCGCTTTTAGTGTTGAGATCCCCAAAGTATCCCAAAAGCAAGAAAAATGTACTTGTTGAAGAAGAAGTTTTGTGCCAGCCTTAGTTATCGCAGTATCTGGAATGAAAAGAATTTGAAAAAGAAAAAAAAGAGAAAAGAAAAAAATAATAAAGTTTAAAGTATAAGGCA
Organism: Tanacetum coccineum; assembly: GCA_026074375.1. NCBI lineage: Eukaryota > Viridiplantae > Streptophyta > Magnoliopsida > Asterales > Asteraceae > Tanacetum > Tanacetum coccineum. Next base: position 780 of record BQNB010050702.1, read on the forward strand.
AAGTTCTGGCACTGGAATCAAGTATCTGCTATTCACCCTCATCATTATCACGTTTTGCCTCTTTGAGATTTTTGTCTAGGTGCTCACGCTGCAACGGGCATGTTTATGTGTCTAGTACAAGCATATGGTAGTGACCTAGATTATGTCTGTTCAATTGAGTAACTTCACAAATATAAAACCCTATCTGAGTGACTCGTGTGAATTAAAAAAACAAACACTTTCCCTATGGGAGGTGCTCTGTTATATGTCTATGCCTGAAAAGTTATAAAACTGGTAAACACTTGTTATAACACCCTCATTTTTGACATATAGCAGCGGAAGCTAATCTGGGGTATTATTTCATAGTACAACAGTCATAATCATAGAAAATGACTCAAAATAGACGTTTTTAAAAGATAAGTTGTCATTCATTATTTCATCAGAGTTTTTACAAACAGAGGTGCCAAAAATCTACATGAAAACATAAAGTTTGAATGATAACAGTTTAGCCATCTTCAAGTCCGTGCCACACCGTGCCATAAGTTGCTCAAATACCTAAGATAAACATGCTAAAAAGTCAACACAAAGGTTGAGTGAAATTCATAGGTTTATGTTAAACAGTTTGAAAAGTCAACACAAAGGTTGAGTGAAATTCATAGGTTTATGTTAAACAGTTTGAATACAAGTTCAATAGTGGGTTACATTACTGAATATGCATAAAGTGCGGCGGTTTTGGCCAAAGTGCCGCGCACTTTTGAGTTTGTGAGAAAATTAAATAGGAATATCATGCAAGCTTGTATTTAATTTCAAGAGATACCATGCACAAGTATAGATATAAATCAAAACACGTATCACGTAAATAACGAAACGAGTAACGGTAACACGGAAAATTACGAAATTTTAAACATTGCCTTAAAACTTAAAAACGTGGCTTTTGACAAAATACTACAACGTGGTGTCCCGGTTCGCTCCCGGCGATGATTCTCAGATAATAACAAAACAACTTCCCGGCTAAACGGTAAAGCTTAACGAAACTTTTAAAAATTCAAATTTCTAAACAAAAACGACTATTTTATTAAACGGAAACTCTCGGGTTGTCACAGAATTGTTCATAGTTTCCGAGTTTTGCTTTGAATATAATAAAGTATTCTTAGAAAATTCTTGTGAAATCACCATTATTTGCTCTTGGAATTTGGTATAATCTTGTTTATCCTTTGAATATGATTATTATTGAATTGTTTGAGTTCATAATATTTTTTGTTATTTCTTTGATCATGGAGTAGTCATCTTGTGTTTGTTTGGGCAATATGTGATCTTGGATATGGAGTGTTTGGATAAGTGTTTATTGAATTGGTAAAACATATTGTATGCAAGAATATAGGCCTAAAGGGTTCTTTTATATATGTGTTTAATCATTCCACTAAATATATTGGTTATAATAACTTATAAAGGCCGAAAGGATTTGTTGTTGTTAATCGATATAATCACTCGTCATATTTAAAGGCCGAAAGGATTTGTAACTTGTGAAATCTTTATTTATAAACACTATCCTAAACACTTCATTGTCTTAGTGATCATTTCCTAAACAAACATACCTTCATCATTTGCTTGAATCATCTTTTAATCGCTTTCTTTACAATATTCGATATATGCAAGATTTGGTTAATTTGATCCTTGACAATCTTATTAACCTTAGCACCTTAATTACAAACTGTGAAAACTTCAATTCTCATGGAACGATCCGGACTTACCTAATCCTATATTACACTCGAATAGGGTATACTTGCCCGAATGTTGTGTTTTTAGTCAAAATCGGTATTTCTAGTTATTATAAATTTAAAGCTTAGAAAACACGCATCAAGGAATAATGCCGACTAAGGTTGAGCTAACACTAGAACAATCATAACAAGGTGTTAGTAATGACGTCATGGTTAGCATTGAAGGGGTTGAACAATGAAAAATAAATGTATGGATAAAGGGTGAAAAGAAAGAAGCCATCCACACACATTTAGGCAAAAATTGGGTCAATACATATGCTATCGGTTTCACAACGATGAATTCCCGTATTGAAGACAAGACAATCATAGACCTAATGATAGCACTGCACAACAACCCTTCTCCAGCCATTCAAGATTCTCTCAACAACACTTCTCTCATTTTTCCCTGAAATACACGATACGACTATCTATTCACATTCTCACTCCGAGTTAGTTAATATTGAAAAGGTTGACAGTTAGCTCCAGCCTCCGATTAACTAAAAACCAGAAACGCATAATCGATCTAAGCCAAGAATCAATAAATATATCCATTAGGAACACAGTTCCATGACAACACAGTGTTGAACACCAATAAGTACAAGCTGTTAACAAGAGTCCTACGCATTATCCTTGTGATTTTGCCAGAACATCATAGTATACTCTTTTAGTCATTTACAATGCCGATGAAAAATCCTCCATAGTCATCATCAACAAGCTCTAAGGTAGGGACTTGAGAAAATTCTATAGAATTCAAACTTGTGAATAACTGGATATCGATTTTGATCCAGTAAATGAATTGACAACTCAATTAGAAAGATAGTAACTATCTGATTCACTCTTACTGTGTTGTCTGCTTTGAGAAGCGACGTTCCGGTAAACAAGAACAAGCAAGCAAGGTGAATTCTAATACATCGTGTTAGAGGATCTTAACGCTTTAAAACTGGAAACCCTATCAGAGGAAGATTCTTCTTAAATTGTAATCTTCCCCTGATCACAGGTCGGTCCTCACGGAACCGGAGGTTAACGCAACCATACTCAGACGAATGACAAAGCCATATTCGTCCATATCTGCTGTTTATCACTAACTTTAAAATGCAGGTACAAAATGATGGTGTTGTAGCCTCACACCAGCTGAGTCAAATTCATTACCACATGCTCATACTCAAGCTACACAGACATACTATAAGCATCAAGATTCAAGAATCAAGAAAGCTCAAGAATTAAAGACAAAGACTTCGCAACTTTGATATTCAAGATCTTCCTTAAAGATATCAGGATTATCAAGACAAAGATTGTCAAGGGAGATTGTTAGCAAGCTTTCAAGATGATGCATAGTATGAGCATGTTGGTCAAGATACAAGATTGTAAGATGGCAAAGACGATAAAGACAAACAAGAAAAAGATTTAAAGATCTCATAACTAAAGACAAAGTTGAAAGAAAATGACAAAGGCTCAAGATCAAAGATCATACAGCATGAAGGAACAAGCCTACAACAAAGATAAAGTCCAAGACCAAGCCTCAAGAACTCAACGACAATACAATTTCAAAGACCTTAGCTTCGTGGGAGAATTGTAAGCCACAAAGTATAAGTAAAAAGACAAGGAATGCACGGTCTTTAATTAATATTCAATGTAATAGGGAAGCTAGTTATAGTATCAGGCTCATTATTTTAACCCTAATAATTATATGCGTTGCGGGCTAAAGCCTAAGGTAACCCGAGCCGGCCTAATAGAAAAAAGTACTCGGCCTATAAAGCCTTATAAGGCCGGCCCTCCCTTTATCATAAATACCCCTCTGCAAGTGTGGAGAAGGTGTTGGTTGTCTTACTTATTTTATGAGTTTGTACAATCACCCTCCTTTCTTTCTCTCTCTAAATTTCTATTCTAATCTACTTTCTCTCCTAATTTTCCTAAATTCATTAACTCCCTCTCATTTCTATAAAGATTATGTGAAGTGATATGTAAGGTAAGTATTGGGATAACAAAATCTATTATCAACACTTCTCATATTGCGTTTAACTTGATTGGTAATTTGATATAAAAGAATTTAAGTTTGTAAACGGAAATGTATTCACACCCTTCTACATATTCCACACACACTTCCTCTCTAAGTTTACAATATTCTTGGAATATTCCCTTGTACCCTAACCAACTTTTCAAACCTTGGTTAGATCCAACTAACTAGTTACCTTTGGAGAATCCAAAAATACCCGTGTTTCGGTATTTCTTTCTCTCTTTTCGATACGGAACAAACAAAAACCATTTTAAAAACACTCACAAACGCTTTAACAAATGGCTATCTAAGTTGTTAACGGGGGGGTGGAAGTTTTTGGAGGGTGGGGGGGGGGGGGGACAAATGATTGAAGGTCATAGCGTGAAGTACAATTGGAGTTAACAAGTACGGGAATTTAAAATGACAAAGTCTCAAAGAAAATAATTTGGGAATCTGGCGCGTTGGCCACGCGCTGACGCGTGGGCAACGCGCCAGTCACAAATTATTTTCCCAAGTTTAGGACACTTGGCCTATAAATACCCACCCTTGGCCTTTATATTCCTCAACTCTTACAAACATTCTTTCCGCTCTTTTCTCTTCTCATATCCTCTAAGTCTAACACCAAAGTGTTCTAATCTTCTAATCTTATCTTCTATTAAAGTGAACACATCATTGTAAAGAAGAGCCACACAAGTACCTAATCCATACTTGTATGTTTTGTCGAGTGTCTTTGATGTGTCGTTGTGTGTAGGTATATCTTATGTATCAAGTTTTACTACTTATATTTTGCCGACTTTACTTAAAACAACACTTTAATAGGCAGTGTACCCGATCAATTGTAGCTTTGTTGCTAAGTAGGGTGTTGATTACTAAGAGCGAGAACAAATTCTTATATCTCTCAGTATTTTAGTTATCTAATTTATTCTATTTTAAGTTAAACCTATGCTAAACCTAAGTGAATCCTAATTCTAACGAATAAAGGGGGTTTTCAATTTGAGAGACTGGCACGGGTTTTGTTGGTGACTTAACGCTACTTAAGCTACTCTAATGCACATAAGAGATTAATCAGAGGATAGAAGAGCAGTTCAAGCCTATAGTAAGGAAATTGTATTAACCATGATTAATCCGATAAAATGCATGTTTTTTTATTAGTGCAATGATTGTCTTATTGTTGTCTGATATATCATTCCTAGATTTAGGCAGTACTTCTTTCTAAAACCTAGACATGTTAATTCTGTCATAATTAGGCACATCCGTATAAAGTATTTACGGTTTGTTATAATCTATCTTAGAAGTTTAATGCGGGTGATCTCACTGATGACTAGCTCATAAAGAATTTATTAACTTACTACTTAACGGCCTCTATATACTGGTAGTCCACTAGCCTCAATCCGTCCTTCAAGAAATCAAAATGTTATTTGTTGGTCCTAGGTCACCCCCTAGTCCAACTTGTTCACTAAACCTTAAAGGGCAGGATAGCACATTAATTTGTGATCCTATTATTCCAGATATATAGATTGCAGATATGAAGAGCTATCCTAGTATCTAGCTAACTCTTTATTTGTATTAATAGACCCAGTTGAATGATAGGTCGCATACTTAAACACATAAGCGAGTATAAATTGATAAACATAAGCCAACACACAAGAAAATAAGTGGCAATCGATATAAACAAAACCAAATGCTAAATCTTCATAAACATGGCTAATACCTAAAGGTATTAGCCGATAACCATTGTAATTACAGATACAAATTTCATAGATGAACGATTAAGGTAAGCTAGCCAAGCTAATTAAAGATACCAACAACCGAACACGTATTTAGAGTATAAGGGAATTACACGGTGTTTCCTTTGTGATTAAGAACTTTGCTTGACCTTCACTGCTCTTCTTAGCCATTGAAATTTGTCCTTTGTGATTAGGGTTTCGAAAATATGGTTAAGCATACCTTAAAGTCGTGTTTAAGGTTTTGTATTTATAGCCGCTGGAATTAAGTCGATACGCCTAACCGTTTAGTTGATATGGCGTATTTGGGAGTTTCCATGGAGTAGGGTATCCATGTTTTTTGTCATCTCCAGAATGATTTCTTCGTATATCTTCTTTGAAACGGCGAATGGAAATGCATTCTGAATACGACAAAGGTGAATAGTGTCTTTGTGGTTTTCTTTTGAAGTTAGCCGCAGATACGCCGTATCATCTTGATGGCTATGACGTAATGAAATTCAATTAGAAGGTTTTCTTGATTTCTACATTAAGCTCCAAAATGTGCGCCTTTTAGCTAATCTTCACCAATTGCTCCATAATTACTACAAATAACTAACATAACATATTAAGTACCAATTCAATGCAATAATTATATCAAATGGGGTAATTTACATGGAATAAAACGATGCTATAAAAGTGATGTTATTTGATGTCCATCAAATATTCCCCCACATCAATCCTACTTTTTCCTTCAAGTAATACATTATAAAGTTTTTGTAAAAATGAATCCCAACCTAAGGTTAAGGATCTTTTTCGTTAAGCATATTTCTTGTAAGATTACTACACACAACAACACCACTCGAACTAGGAAAATAAAACAGCGCAAAATAACTATGATAATCTTAAGTGGGGTAACATGTAACCTAATTACCTTAATTACTCAGTCTAGACGATATTCTTATCTTGGCTTGGCAAGGATACACATCTCCACAACTAAAGCTAAGGAGTAAACGAATTCTATAAAGTTAAAATTGGGTGTTTTATTATTTAAAGGTTAAAGGGATTGATCACTCTTGTTAATCTCTATCTGATACCAATAATCTAGAAAAGGTACAAATACCATACATACACACCCATAACGACTAGATAGATAACATATCTCTGCATTCAAACTTAAACTCAAATAAGCTTAAAAAAAGGATTGATAGTCTTTACCAAAGACGTAAACCAACAGGGGAAAACAACCACATATACACATCCATAACAATGGAATAGACATACATGATTGCAATCATTCCCCACTCGAGTAAAACCAAGGGTTAGGATGAAGAGTAATATAGGGTATGGATCTTATAACTTTCACCAAAAGTAACAAACCAACAAGGTAGACAAAATCACACATACATGGCCGTAACGACAGAATATACATGCGTGATTGCTCACATCCTCATTCGAGTAAAACCTAAGGTTAGTAAATAGGAAAGGGAAAAAATAATTGTTTGTTAAAGAAAATGAATCAAAATGATAAATCCTAGGCACAATATAGCTAGTTACTTTCCCGACCATCCTTTGATAAAGACACAAAATAGGTGGACTAACATCCTGTTTCTAACACTGACGAATCAACGGCTATTTGAAGACAAAATGAAAATGCAGGAAACGAATAAGACTCGAGGAGAAAGAATATCTCGATCAATGAAAACAACCTAAGTTGGCGTTCCCATAACGGTCAACTCCCAATCATCCCAATTCCAACTCTAGAGGAAACTTTTGCCAATTTATACATACTTTTACATAGTTGGTTTATATTACGTACCAACTCTAATACAACAATACTCTACAAACATCTTTTTTTGTATTTTTCTAATTTTTTTGATTTTTTGATTTTTTGATTTTTTTAATACTAAGAACTAAAAATAAAACTAATGTGTAGAATTTCACCATCTCATGACTACGATAAATCTAAACAATTAATATCCGATCATAATAACAAAGTAGTAAAAATACACGAGCGAACTACTACTTTTACATTCCCGTTGCATTGTGTAACTTACCGACATTACCAGAGATAGAAAATCACCATTGTGTTGTGCAATTTCCCGACCATAACGTAGGTGGAAAAGATAGACTCAAGACACAGGAAATACAATACTTTACACGAAAGTAACTAGTGATTGATTAAGGACTAATCTAATAGGGTAAGCTAAGATGTAAAGGTGTAACGAAACATTTAGGGTTTAATCCTAAAGGAATGGCTCTACGGGTTTTTCTAGGAGAATCTTACTCTTAAAATGTGAGTAAACAAAGGGTTTATACGGGGTTAACTAACTGGTGTAGTTAGTTAATAAAACATGTATAGGCTTTTGGTGTAATCTTAGAAATTTACCAATTTAAGAAAAGATCACATCCATCTAGTTAAAAATAGTGCTTATTATTGTGGCTCGTATAGATATACCCAAGCCCAAGTTCTAAAGTTTTACTACAATCACCGTACAATCTCATATACTTATGGAATTTGGGTAAACATTTGGAAAGGATCTAAATCCTCCACAATATCTAACAAGGTTAATAAGCAAGGATCATATTAATAATAATTTCACAAAAAGTATGCTAAATATTTTTTTTTAATTTAGGCATAAATTAAGCATATTAATATGAAAACAAGGACAAGTAAGCGTCCTAATTCTCTTCCCCCTACTTAAGATATACAACGCCCTCATTGTATAAATATCAAATTAAATACAAGAAGTATAAATAATTAGAACGGGAAACTCCTCTGAGATTTGCTCGGTATGATCCTCCATGTTGCGTTTATAAGCAATATCGTGTGTGCAAGAGCGTCTAAATCTTAGAACGAACAGCATGCACACAGTAATTCCAGAAAATAAACACACCACTAATCACGTTACATTGCTCAGCAAGCTCCTGTATCAAAAAAGGAAAACAATGCAATTCTATCTTTAGTATCTGCTCGGTTAGAAAATTGTAAAATTCCAAAAAAGCTGAAAACAAGGAAATCGATATGCTGTATGGTTTGAGGCAGATACGTCGTATCTTAACCTGTGTTAAAAATCCTAAGTACGAGTCAGATTGACTAATACACTGTATTCGTTTAACGAATACGCCGTATAGAAAATCTGACAAAAAAGTTTTTAAATGCTAAAAATTAAAAGACTGGATAACGGGGGTCATCAGACATTCGTACGCCATACGGGGTGGGAATGATAAACGCCGTATCAATGTCTGGTGAATATAGGCCTCGAAATGAGATTAAAAAAACACGGTTTTTCTAGCACGGTTGAAAGCACTTTTCTTTCAGCTAGTCTTTAAGTTATACTTTTTCTTTCTAGCTTCTTTACTCCTTGGTGCGTGTGACAGTCCATCCTTCATACCTTTTTTGAAAAATATCTTGGTAGATGTGAGACAAACTATCTTCGTTTCTTTTCCAAGCATCTAAATTACCAATCGTTTATTGGCAATGTACTCTTTGTTCGTCTTACGAATACTATAAAAACTTTGAATTTTCTTGCTTTGCCCAACCTTTACATTGGCTGCCATCAATTGATTTTGTCATAGTGGGGTGCTTTGTTCATAATGAACATTTTCTAATCCACCTAAGTGTTGCCTTATCTCTTCTTTGTTGCGTTAATCTCATTCATCAATGTAATTTTTTGTATTGAGCTTCCAAATAAGGTATTAAAGAATGAGTCCTGTAACAATTTCTCATTTTTCAGGTAATTTTATGACTTAATATCCAGTAAATTATTTTTTAGAGTTTTACGCTTCGCTTTTAATTATTAACGTAGAGTTAAATCGCGTAAACTAAAAATCAAACTAAAAGTGGAACGTTCAACGTAAATGAACACCAATACAAATTAAAGTTACATCAAGCAAGTTTATATGATTATTTAGAGGATAAATATAACTTTTCATAATTTATTTTGTTGTTACGTAAAACGCATGCGTTTCGTAATAAATTAAATTCCGGACATACCCGGAAGCCTTTACCCATCTACACTACAAACAAATGATACCACTTTTATACCCAATACCCAAAATTTACTTATTTTAGTTATGTATAACTCCTCAAAACCGGATATGAAGAGTTTGCACAAGAAATAAATACAAAACTCCCACTAACTCAAAGTTTACAAGTTGTAACTTACACCTTTGTACCCTAAAGCTCATATATCTAGTAATTGGCATGTCAAGGGTACCCTTTTCCCCCCTTTGTGCCATGAGTTTGCATAGGGAGGAGGAGAGCTCTTTTGACTTGTCCTGCCACCCACGAACAACATATGGTTTCCCTTTTAAGTGGGTTTAAGGTTCCAAGCATACTATAAGAAAGGAAAGACTCATAAGAAAAAAATAACAACAAGCCATACACCTTCATGCAAGCAAGAAAAACACTATACTCATCCCCATAATAAGCTCTAACCCATGGTCTTAATATATATTCAACTAGGGTTTCATTATAATTTTGATCCCAAGGTATTCATAGTATTCAGTACTCATTCTAGGTCATCTAATGTTACTCAAGTGTTTTATGCAAGCTTGGATTGGGTTTAGGGCAAGGATTAATTAATGAAAACAAATCTGGGTTTTTCCTTGATAGGGTTTTGTTTTTTGGAAGCATTGTTTAGGGTTTATATCTTTGTTCATCATCCTACTCACCATCTATAAGGTCTATATTAAAGCATATCAATATTCATTATCCTTATCTTTATATGTACAATAAATGTTATATATGTTAGTCACCGACCTAGATTCATTTCTGTGTTATATAAAGTACCTAAGATCTTATTAGATTCGAATTTTTTGTTAAATATAGTAAAATAATACTTGAAATGAAGGGAAATGCTTAGTAAAAGTGTTAAATAATTTATATGAATGATTTACAAATTTAATGGTGTTGAAGGTTTATTTACAAACTTGTGTATCAAAAGATCACAAGGACATGGATCTTCTTTGAACAAGTGTTAGGACTAATAGAAAGGACTTATTAGTAAGTATGAACCAAATGGTAGAAAACTTGTTAAAATAAGTGCAAGGTTCCTAAATAGAAAAATAACTATAAACTTGGCATTTAATAATCCAAAAACCCCTAATTAACTTTTAATACCATACTGTAGGAATTCGAGCACTTAACTAATACACCTGTTATATTTTATTTAAAATATTACACCTATAACAAGGATCGAGAGCAGTTTAAAGAACTCGAAAAACGGATTTTATATAACGAAGAAGATATACATTTACAAGTTTACGTAAAGAAACGTGTAAAGGTGATTTTATCAAAAGTTATTTTATACACATACCTACTGCTCGGATCTGAGTATAAAAATAAATATTTTATAAACATAGTACACTTCATGACGAATCCAAGGACATAAGAAACTCGAGAAACGTAATTAAAATGAACAAGTTACGTATTAGACAAAGTATATATATAAACTAAATAATATTAAAAACAGTTTTTAAGACTGTTAGAACAATAAATGTTACTGTTCATCAGCGTATTTAAATTTTTATAATATGATATTTTGATAGATTTTCTCAATACGAAGTCGTGGATCTAAAAACTCGAGAAACGGAATAAAATGAAAAAAAAACCCAATTACGTATTTATTAAGTTATATATAACTAATATAATAAAACAGTTTTTATGAACTAGTTATGAACAGTAAATGTCACTGTTCATCAGAGGTTTAATTTTTATACATATGACATTTTGATAGATTTTCTCAATACGAAGTCGTGGACATAAGAAACGTATAAAACGGAGTCAAAATGATAAAGATATGAGGTTTTAAAAATCGCTGCGCACTTATTTATACTTTTATACATTCTTTTTAATAAAGCAATTAAAATTATAATGAAATATCATTATGTAACAATAAAAACATTAAATCATATATTTTTACAAATGATGCATTGGTAAATAAAAATAATATTTTTCTTTACGGGTACAAGTACATATACTTTTTATTTAACAAAGTACGAGTTAATTATTAATTTAACTTTTAAAGATTTAATAAAAACTATTAGGTGGTGGTGTGACTATATAACATGTGATGCTATTATTTATGTATAAATAATTATACTCATACGCCTATAATGAATTAGGTTGCATTCGGATTGCCGAGACGATTCACTTACTTGATTTAGATTACCAAATCATTTCACTTACGGTGATATCATAAGCCCCGCTTTATACAATTATATTGTTTAAACAACTTTGGGGGTGAGAAACATGCTTCCGTTTTACAGTTGGAGACGCAAGTACCCTTTTAAATAAGTTACGAGTTGGCCTAAGTAGCTAAACCCACTATCATGAACTGTCAATTGCTAGTTAGCGAGCGCAAATGTTATAAATAGATCTATTTGGGATTGACATCCCCATTCGGGTGAGTAGCGCTCACTAGTTTTGAATGTACTGAAACAACGAATGTATACGTGTCAGAACAATTTGGATGTTGCGGGTTTGAACATCTACACGGCACATTATGTGCATTAATTGCATACATAGATGTCGAGCTTCGGTGTCATGAGCTTAGTGCACTTCGTAATTACTTTTGAGATAATAATATGGTTACAAACAATGATCTTACATTGGAAATCTTGTGGTCAATTTTATAACATTTATTAAACCTGTGAATTCACCAACTTTATGTTGACGTTTTAAAGCATGTTTTTCTCAGGTCAATAAGGTACGAGAAAAAAGGATACATTGGTGGTCACCATTTTGGAGTCATTACTATAAAGATTTGGGTGCATTACATTTTGGGAATATTTGTTATGTCTTAAAATCTTTACTTTTCATGGATGAACAATTTAAGCTTCGGGCTATTGTAACAAACAAGTTTATTTAATCCAATGTATCAATTTTAAATGACTCATATAGAGGTCGTTCTCATATCTTGTGCTATTGATCTATGAAGTAACACTCTCCAACCCTGTAACATTCCGTATTTAAGGTCGCTATTTATTCCAAACTATATTTCTATTTTCGTTTTTAAGCAAAGTCATTAATTTTACGTTTACCCGATTTAGTAAGTATTTCCAGTTCTTAGCTTTGCGTGAGCCGTATTTAGAAATCTATTCCGTCTTCGTGCCTTAAGTGGTTTAATAATCTCATAATATTCCCCGATGATTATAATTTACACTATTTTCATTTTTTGTTTTGTTTCGCGTTTACGTAAATTTCTTGCTTAAAACTCGCGTTTTACCTTAAAACTTACCTTTATTTAACTTATACTTACACTATACTTTAATTAAATCTTATAAACAAAAAAAATAATTTTTTTTATATTATTTCATAAATCAAGGCCCTAGGCCGGTTACTCTTTCCCACACATAAACACTTCTCCATTTTTTCATTTCCTATAAACCATCATTCATTTATCTTCTCTATACATGCAAATCCTTCACGATCTTCCTGTTTTAAAAAATTCAAAATCTCCTCCTTCCTCCTCCTTTGTTGCTGCCGTACACCACCTTGCCACCACCACCACCCTTACAAAAAATTTATTCTCCTTTTTATCATCTTATCACCATCCTAGAGTTGCTTGCAAAGTTTGGTGAAGTTTCTTGAAGATTTGAAGATGTTATGGATGTTTTATTGAAGGTTTTCTAGGGTTTTTCTTGAGAGAAGTATTGTGAATTAGGAGGTTAGAACATTATAATCTTGGATATTGGGTCTCCTTTGGTTCGAAATCAGCCCTAGTTAAGAAGGGTCTTCTTGTTAGATTCTCTACCCTAAACAACTCCTAGTACGACTTTTCTTTATTTTCAATTTTTTCTTTTAATTTTAATCCATGAAAATGGAAGTTTTGAATCTGGAAATGCATGATATATGATGTATGATTTGTTTTTAAGGGCTTGCATGGGCATTGCAAGTGATGGTTAGAGTTAGATTGATGTTTGGGATAGTTTTAGAGTAAATAATAGTGACTGTTTTGAAACAGTAGCAAAAACGGGTTATAGCAAAAATATTTTGGCTGGAGCCTATGATTAAATTACATGAATGGAAAGATACATGTCTTAGCATCATAGGATAGTTGGATGCTCAACCAACTCCTTAACCGGATGAGGGAGATATGGTCAAAATACGAAAAATAGTCAAATCTGGACCATGATTAGACAACGAGTTTAACTCTAAGTTTTGCCATAAATGTAATGTTTTAAAGATTGGGTCGTGGTAGACCATCTTAAGAAAAGCCATAGCCTTTGGCCTCACCTTCATTTTCTATCATGGTTTGGGATTTATGGCCATTTTAGTAAAGGGTAAATTTTTTGTTAACTTTCTGTTTTGGATAACCAGGGGTAAAACAGTCTTTTCACATAGTTACGAAACTTTATAAATTATGAGACTTACATTTTTGGAAACTAGACTCAAATAGATTTCCAGGAGTGAAAGCCTCACATATAGAACATTTGTGAGCTAGAGATATGGAGTCCGGAATTCGATTATAAAAAATCATACACTGATTTTTTACGACTAGATCTCAAAAATATAAAAACCTATAGTGCAATCTTGATAAATAAAAATTAAAAGCCGAAACTTAGTAGATGTTCATTTGCCTATAAGACCAGGTCACAAGTCATTTTTAGGGTTAAAAAGGACTTGGGGAAGTTCTAGTGGAATGCCATGCTTAACTCGGAAACACATCTCATGATCACATGTTTAACTTTTACGTATTGTTACTTTCCTACGTACTGAATTCGCTTCCACGTCTTTTAGGAGTGCTTAGGAGTACTTCCCCGCTCATTCAAGAATCATCATACTTCTGATCTAATATGTTCTACGGTGAGTTTCATACACCCTCCGCCTTCTACTTATAAATTTTTCATAAACCCCAGCGATGGGAGATACCATGCTAGTTAATAATTGAACACAGTGATTTATGGTTGCTAGACCCGCATTTGTGAACTAATTGCATAAGTAACCTATTGCAAAAAGCTCTTAAACTCATGCACTGTTACATTGCCTATGATGGGTGAGCGCTAGTACAAGTTAAGTAGAATCTATTGGGCCGTGAACTGCCCATTTGGGTTGTGACATCATGGCGCTCACCCAAAAGGACATTTTGTATTGAGAAATTCCTTAGGTAATATTGCAATATTACCTAGTTTTGGGGCATGTGGTTACATATTTATAATATGTTGGTTAACCGTTTTCAGTGCAAAGCTTAATGCATAGTGAATAAAACAATGGTTATGGTCCACAAGTTTTTCGATGATTAAAAATACCTGTGTTCCCCGTTTTCATACAAACTCTATGAATTCACTCAACGTTTTCGTTGACTTTTTAATATGTTTTATCTCAGGTAATCAAGGTTGATGGCTTGGAGTGGCAAAGGGAGTCTAGTGTGAAATGTCTTGAATAAACTTGTTTTGGTTCCATTCATTGCAAACACTTTGTGTTATGGTTTTAAAAACTTATGTTATGATGTTGTATGGTGACGATCTTGTGGACAAATTTTAGAACTTCTGATTTTACATGAAATGGGACAATGTTATGTTTTAAACGCCTCTTTGAGTCGTTCTTTATATTCTTATGTTGTTGTGCTATGACTTAACACCCAAACTGTTGGTTCCGCTGCGATATAAATTTGGGGGTGTTAAAGATTGGTATCAGAGCTTAAGGTTATAGAGAACTAGGTCGTTTTTTTCAAAAACCTAAACTATAACTTTTTCTTTCGCGCGCTAAACTAACCATCATGGCCCTCGTCCAATCCAAGCTTAAGAATCCCTATTTAAGACTTTATGCACGTTTCGGTGGCATTGCTATTAAAATATTAATATGATAAATATTATATGAAATTAAGATATATAGTAAGTATCTTAATATATCATAATATTTATCATATAAATATTTTAATAGCAATGCACCCGAAACGTGCATAAGTACTTAAATAGGAATCATAAGCTTGACTTGGACGAGGGCCATGAGGAGTCTTAGCGCGCGAAAGAAAAAAAAGTTATAGTTTAGGTTTTTGAAAAACGACCTAGTTCTCTATAACCTTAAGCTCTTGATACCAATCTTTAACACCCCCAAATTTATATCGCAGCGGAACCAACAGTTTGGGTGTTAAGTCATAGCACAACAACATAAGAATATAAAGAACGGCTCAAAGAGGCGTTTAAAACATAACATTGTCCCATTCATGTAAAATCAGAGTCAAAAATTTGTCCACAAGATCGTCACTATACAACATCATAACATAAGTTTTTAAAACCATAACACAAAGTGTTTTCAATGAATGGAACCAAAACAAATTTATTCAAAACATTTCACGCTAGACTCCATTCGCCACTTCAAGCCATTAACCTTGATTACCTGAGATAAAACATGCTAAAAAGTCAACGAAAACGTTGAGTGAATCCATAGAGTTTATATGAAATAAAAGGGTGAACACAAGTATTTTTAATCATCGAAAACTTATGGATCAAACAAGTTTTAATCACTAATGCATTAAGCTCATGCCACTGAAACGTTAACCAACATATTATAAATATGTAACCACATGCCCCACAACTAGGTAATATTGCAATATACCTAAGGAATTTCTCAATACAAAATGTCCTTTAGGGGTGATCGCGCCATGGATGTCACAACCCCAAATGGTGCAAGTCACGGCCCAATAATCTTACGTAAGTACAGCGCTCACCCATCATAGGCAATTAACAGTGCATGAAATTAAGGGGCCTTTCTGCAATAGGTACTTATGCAATTAGTTCACAATCGGGTCCAGCAACCATAAATCACTTGTGTTCAATTTATAAAACTAGCATGTATCTCCCTCGCGGGGTTTATGAAAACATTTATAAGTAGAAAGGCGAGGCTATGAACTCACCGTAAGAACAATTAGATCAGAAGTATGACGATTCTTGAACGAGCGGGAAGTACTCCTAAGCACCTCCTAAAAGACGTGACGCGACTTAGTACGTAGAAAGTAACAATACGTAAAAATTAAACATGTGATCATGAGATGTGTTTCCGAGATAAGCATGGCATTCCACTAGAACTTCCCCAAGTCCTTTTTAACCCTAAAATGACTTGTGACCTGGTCTTATAGGCAAATGAACATCTACTAAGTTTTGGCTTTTAATTTTTATTTTATCAAGGTGCACTATACATTTTTAAATTTTGAGACTAGACGTAAAAACTCAGTTTCTGATTTTAACTCGACTTCATGGACTCATATCTCCTAGCTCACAAATGTTCTATATGTGAGGCTTTCACTCCTGGAAATCTATTTGTGTCTAGTTTCCAAAAATGTAAGTCTCATAATTTACAAAGTTTCGTAACTATGTGAAAAGACTGTTTTACCCTTGGTTATCCAAAACAGAAAGTTTCCAAAAATTTTACCCTTTACTAAAATGGCCATAAATCCCAAACCATGATAGAAATGAAGGTGAGGCCAAAGGCTATGGCTTCCTTAAGATGTCTACCACTGACCCAATCTTTAAAACCTAACATTTTATGGCAAAAACTTAGAGTTTAACTCGTTTTCTAATCATAGGTCCAGATTTGACCTATTTTCGTATTAGGACCAATCTCCCTCATCCGGAGGTAGTTGGTAGAAGCATCCAACTATCCTATGATGCTAAGACATGTATCTATTCATTCATGTAATTTAATCATAGTCTCCAAGCCAAAATATTTTTGCTATAACCCGTTTTTACTACTGTTTCAAAACAGTCCCTATTATTTACTCTAAAACCTATCCAAACATCAATCCTAACTCTAACCCATCACTTGCAATGCCATAGCAAGCCCTTAAACACAACTCATACATCATATAACATGCATTTCCAGATTCAAACTTCCATTTTCATGCATTAAAATTAAAAGAAAAATTGAAAATAAAGAAAAGATCTTACTAGGAGTTGAATTAGGGTGAGAATCAAAACAAGAACACCCTTTCTTACACTAGGCTGAATCGCAACCAAAGAGACCCCAATATCAAGATTATAATGCGCCTTCAAACCTATCCAAAATATCACCAATACTTCTCTCCAGAAAACCCTAATGAAGAACCCTTCAAAAAAACAATCCATAACCATCTTCAAATTCTATCAAGAATTACACAAACCATATGCCAGCAACACTAGGAGGTGATAAGATGATAAAAATGAGAAAAATTTTTTTGTAAGGTTGGTGTTGGTGGCAAATGGTGTCGCTGGCAAGCAATAAGGAGATGAAGGAGGAGATTTGAAATTTTAAAAACTAGGAGAATGTGAAGAGATATTGCATGTATAGAGAAGAAAAATGAATGATTGGTTTATAGGAAATGAAAAAAAGGAGAAGAGTTATGTGTGGGACAAGAGTAAGCCGGCCTAGGGCCTTGATTAGATAAAAATATAAAAAAAAATTATTTTTTTTGTTTATAAGATTTAATTAAAGTATAGTGTAAGTATAAGTTAAATAAAGGTAATTTTTAAGGTAAAACGCGAGTTTTAGCAAGAAATTTACGTAAACGCGAAACAAAACAAAAAATGAAAATAGTGTAAATTATAACATCGTGAAAATTATGAGAATTATTAAATCCACTTAAGGCACGAAGACCTTTGAATAGATTTCTAAATACGGCCTCACAGCAAAGCTAAGAACTGGAAAAACTTACTAAATCGGTAAACGTAAATTAATGACATGCTTAAAAACGAAAATATAAATTTAGATTTGGAATAAACACGACCTAAAATACGGAATGTTTTACAGGGTTGGAGTATGTGTAAACTATCATAGATCTATAGCCCAAGATATTAGAACGAACTCTATATGAAGTCATTTAAAATTGATACATTGGATTAAAATAAACTTTGTTGATTACAATAGCCCGAAGCTTAAATAGTTCATCCATGAAACAGTAAATGATTTTAAAGACATAACAAATATTCCCAACAATGTAAATGCACCCAAATCTTTGATAGTAAAGACCCAAAAAGGTGACCACCAATGTATCCTTTTTTCTCGTACCGTTATTGACCTGAGAAAAACATGCTTTTTAAAACGTTCACCATAAAGTTGGAGAATTCACAGTTTACTAAATGTATAAATATGACACAAGATTTTCCAATGTAAGACATGTAACACATATAATATCTCAAAAGTAATTACAATGCACTAAGCTCATGACACCGAAGCTCGACATCTATGTATGCAAATTAATGCACATAATGTGCCCGTGTAGATGTTCAAACCCGCAACATCCAAATTGTTCTGACATGTATACATTCGTTGTTTCAGTACATTCGAAACTAGTGAGCGCTACTCACCTGAACGGGGATGTTCAATCCCAAATAGATCTATTCATAACATTCGCGCTCGCTAACTAGCAATTGACAGTTCAAGAGATAGTGTGCAATAGTAGGTTTATAGCTACTTAGGCCAACTCGTAACTTAAATAAAAGGGGTACTTGCGTCCAATGTAAAACGATGCATGATTTCTCACTGTGGTGGGGTCTGGAGGGTGGGGGTGGATTGGGGGCCCAAAGTTGTAAAACAAAATAATTGTATAGAAAGCGGGGCCTATGAACTCACCGTATAGATGATTGGATTATCTAAATTCAAGTAAGTGAATCGTCTCGCAACCGAATGCAACCTCATTCCATTATAGGCCGTATGAAGTAAAAAGTAATTATACATAAATAAGCATCACATGTTATATAGTCACACCACCACCTATTAGTTTTTATTAAATCTTTAAAGGTTGAAATAATAATTAAACCGTACGTTGTTAAATAAGAAATTTATGTACTTGTACCCGTAAAGAAAAATGTTATTTTTATTAAACCAATGGGGCCCCATCATTTGTAAAAATATATGAATAATGTTTTTAATTGGATACAATATAGATATTTCTCATTATTAATTTAATAGCTTATAAAAAGAATGTATAAAAGTAAAAATAGGGTGGCGCGCGATTTATTAAAACCTATATCATTATCCATTTTGACTCGTTTTTATACGATACTTTATTTCCACGACTTCGTATTGAAAGAAAAATCTATCCAAAATGTCATATGTAAAAAAATTAAACCTCTGATGAACAGTGACATTTACTGTTCATAACAGTTCATAAAAACTGTTTTTATATAATTAGTTATATAACTTAATAAATACGTAACTTGTTCATTTTAATTCCGTTTCTCGAGTTTCTTATAATCCACGACATCGAATTAGAAAATCCTAACAAATATCAAATTATAAAAATTAAACCTCATGGAAAACAATAACATATAATGTATCAAGACAGTTCATAAAAACTGTTTATATTATATAATTAGTATATATATAACTTAGAAAATACGTAACTTGTTCATTTAATCCGTTCTCCGAGTTTCTATGTCCTTGGATACGTCATGCAAGAGTGACAATGTTTTATAAAATATTTAATTTTATAACTCAGATCCGAAACAGTAGGTATGTGCATAAAATAACTTTTATAAAATCACTTTTATACGTTTAATTAACGTAAACTTGTAAATGTCATATCTTCTTCGTTATAAATCCGTTTTTCGAGTTCTTTACATGCTCACGATCCTTGTAAATGAAGTTAATATTTAATAAAATAAAAGTGATAAGTTAAGTGTCGAACCACCGTATGTAATTAAAAGTTAATTAGTATTTGAATCATTAAAGCAAGTTAATAATTTCTTTTTAATTTAGAAACCTTCACCTATTATTTTTACCAGTATTTCTACCATAAGTCATACCATATAATAAGTCCCTAATAGTCCATAACACTTGTTTTTTCAAATAAGTATCCATGACCCTTGTGATCGCTTTGATACAAAGGTTTGTAAATAAACCTTCAAAGACCAGTTAAATTTGAAAATCAAGTCAAATAAATTATTTAACACTTAAAACTTAAGCATGTCCCCTTCATTCAAGTATTATTTGTACTAATAATTAACATAAAATTCAAATCTAAAAGATCTTATATACTTTTATATAACACAGAAATGAATCTCTAGTGTAGACTAACATATAAACAATAATGTACATATATGATGAATGAATAAATAATATGAATGCATTAAAATAGACCTTATAGAAGGTGAGTAGATGATGAAGCACAAGATATAAACCCTAACCAATGCTTCCAAAATCAAAAACCCTAATCAAGAAAACCCTAGATAAAAGTTTTCTTAAATTATCCATGCTAACCCGAACCAGAGCTTGCTAACACTTGAGTAAACCTAGATCAGACCTTAGAATGAGTTACTTGAATACTTGGAAAACTTGGATACAAAAATTAAAATGAAACCCTATTGATATATATTAAGCCATGGGTTAGAGCTTATTATGGGGAGAGTATAAGTGTTTTTCTTGCTTGCATGAAAGAGTATGAGCTTGTTGTTATGAGTCTTTCCTTTTATAGTATGCTTGAACCTTAAAACCACTTAAAAGGGAAACCATATGATGTTCGTGGGTTGAAGGACAAGTCAAAAGACCTCTCCTCCTCCCTAAGTCCAACCTAAAAGAAAAAAAAAAAAAAAAAAAATAAAAAAAAAAAAAAAAATAAAAAAAAAAAAGAAAGAAAAAAAAAAAAAAAAAAAACCAGCCCCAAAAAAAAAGGTAAAGCCCACGGCAGAAAAAGGGGAAAGGGTAACCCTTGACATCCAATATACTAGATATATGAGCTTAGGGTACAAAGTGTATGATACATACTTGTAAACCTTTGAGTTATGGATTTTGTATTTATTTCTTGTAAAACACACTATATCTGTTATGATGAGTTATACTAAATAAAATAATTAAATTTATTGGTTATTGGTTATGAAAAGGGGTATTTGTATGAGAGAAAAGATGGGTACATTGCATCCGGTATGTCCGAATTAATTTATTACGAAACGCAAGCGTTTTAGTAACCAACCAAAAAATAAAATAATAAAAAGTAAATAAATACCCACCAAAAACAACATATAACCTTGCTTGATGTAAACTTAATTTGGTTTGGTGTTCATATATACGTTGAACGTTGATTTTTAGTTTACGCGATTTAACTATACGATAATAATTAAAAGCGAACGCGTAAAACTCTAAAAATAAATAATGGAATTAATTAAAGTCATAAATAACCTGAAATGAGAAATGTTACAGACTCATTCTTCAAACCTTATTTGGAAGCTCAATAAAAAAATGACATTGAAGAATGAGATAAACGCAACCAAAGAAGAGTAAGGGCAACACTAGTGGATTAGAAAATGTCATTATGAACAAAGCACCCCACTATGACAAAATAAATGATGGCAGCCCAATGAAAAGGTGTGCAAAGCCAAGAAATTCAAAGTTATAAAGTATTCGTTAAGACCTAACAAAGAGTACATTGCAATAAACGATTGCGAATATAATGCTTGGAAAAGAAACGAAGATAGTTTGTCTCACATCTACCAAGATATTTTTCAAAAAAGGTATGAAGGATGGACTGTCACACGCACCAAGGAGTAAAGAAGCTAGAAAGAAAAAGTATAACTTAAAGACTAGCTGAAAGAAAAGTGCTTTCCAAGAGACAACCCGGCTGTTTTTAATTTCATTATCGAGTCTATATTCCCAGACATTGATACGGCGTATCCTTACCACCCCATATGGCGTATCGAATGTCCCCATTAGGCTGTTTTGCTTTTAGTCTTAGCATAAGTGCTTATTTGTTTTCTGAGCTTATTACTTATTATAATTGATTAAATTTTGTTTAGTTTTTGCTTATTAAGTTAGGATTATATGGGTTTTGACTTATTTGGCCTTGGCTTAAGCTTATAGCAGCTTATTCAAAAGCCTTTAAGTCTTTTTAGTCAAAATCGTCACTTTTTTTTTGCTTAATTTCTAGCTTATTATTAAGTTATAAAAAGTTACCTTTTTTTAAATTTGCTTATTTTTTAGTTATAAAACTTTTTCAAAAAAAAAATGTTTAAAAATAAAAACGTTTGGGAAAGGGGAAGCCAAGGGTGAGCAGGGCTCGAACCCCTGACCTCTACCCTCTCAACCAAACGTTTTAACTCACACACCCAAGACCACTGCGCCCCTGGGACTTTTTCGTTATAAGTCCCAAGTGGTTTGTATTTAAGGGCTTTTTAGCCCTTAAGCTTTTCAGCAGCTTTTGGCTTATTTACGGTTTATTTATAAGCTGTTTGTCCGAGTTCGTATTTTTCCTAGGTTCTTCATAGCTTAAAGTATTTTGTTGCATTTTTTTAGATTTTTCCAATTTCGTTTAGTATTTTTTATAATTAATTTAGATAAAATCTGTTTTTAATTCATAAAAAATCAAAAAAAATATTTTTTTTAGAAAATTTTCTTTTATCAAATAGGATTGTAGAAAATTAGATTTGCTTTCGTAGGGTTAAAATTCTAGATTTTGAATATTTAAAGAACGGGATTGAATCCCGTTAACGTTTTTCTTTGTTTTTTCACTTTAAATGCTTTCGTTTTAGGGTTTCCTTTATTTGTTCTTGCATTTTAGTTATTGAGGATTTATAAAAAGTAAAATAATCATTTTAGGATTAAATTTTGATATTTTAGGTCTTAAGTCGTGTTTTTTTTAGGATTCCCGTTATCATTTTAGTGTTTTAGCTTTTATAACTTTCATTTTTAGTTTGCCTTACTTATTTTTCCTATAGATTTAGAAATCAATCCCATCAAATCTTGTTCAAAAGTAATTCCTTTGAATCTTTTGGAACACATATACTATATATATTATAATTACCCCTAAAAAGGTGGTTATCAGACGTCATCGCATCGATTTTTCTATATATACAAACCCAAAATTAGGGTTTTAAGTGTGTAACTTTAGAGTAAAAAAGGGAGACAAACCCTAGTTTGTTTGACAGCTTATTAGGATGATTTTAGGGCTTCAAAACCCTATTGTACCTCCTTCAATTCATGTTTTAATCAAGTAAGATTATCTTAATCATTCAATATGTCTTGTTGTTTGATTATTTATTGTTCTTGCTTTATCTTTATCATGCTTAACTAAACTCCCCATTGTGTTCATTTATGATTGTATGAAACCTAAAATGTAGATCTTAATGGTGTTGCTTCTTGTGATGAATATGCATGTTAGGCTTTAGAAAATCAGCTTTCGTCTGTATCGCTGTTGATATGTCTAGGGAAACATGATTGTGTAGAAAGGAAACCATCAGGTAATAGTCTTCATACAACCTTGCCCCTTATATGGTTGATCCACTTTTAATATATTTCAAATGCATTTAATATACTCTTGGGGGCCGGGTAATAGTCTTCATACTACCTTACTTTGTGTTTTGCCTCAACGGAATATTAAATAGACGGCGGGTTCGTGTAATCTGTTCATGACTTAGGAAATAATTACATAGATCATCACAAGTGTGACAAAGCAACAACACTAGGAGAAGCAATCTAGGGAGTAATACATGATTAAATGAATACAATCTTTTTATTATATTGTTATCACCATTAGCGTAGTTTATTATTTAGTTTAATAGCTAAAACCAACCAAACCTCTCAAACATATGATTTTACTGCTTTCTTATAAATATAAAAATACAAAAATAATCTTCTCTCAACCCCTAGAATTCTGTTAGACCGTGATCAAACCTTCCCAACCTATTCCCCTAGAGAACGATAACAACCCCCGAGTCTTGCCTATACTACTACTACAACGGTTAGGTACTCTGCCTAGGGAGTTGTAAAACTTCTTGTAGAAGTCCCTTACGACAACCGCATCAAGTTTTTGGCGTCGCTGCATGGGGAATAGTTAGGTTTTGATCATAGTTTAACTTAGTTCTACTCGCTTGAATCCTTTCAAGTGAGATTTTAATTCCGTATATTAGCTTTCTTGTAGTCTATCTTTTTCTTTGTGCCCTTTGTTCGTAACATTTGTAAATTTGTAAATTATAATGAATAGGTATGGTTATTCTAGCGTAGGTAGGTTTGATGTATTCTTCCGTAATCAACTCTTGGTGTTCCAACATCATCAAGATGAATCTCTCTACGATTCGTGGACTTGTTTCAAAGACGTAATCTGAAAAGTCCCAAATCATGGCCTTAGTATATGGACCATAATTGAAATCTTTCTTAAACATCTTGACTCGTTATCCCGGCATATCATTAATTTGACCGCAGAAGGGGATCTTAGGAAGTTTAGTGATATAGGAGCATGGTAGGCCATAGAGGATTGTTCCCAATATGATAAAAAATATAGCAACCAAACAAGCGCTATTTCTGATGAAACAATAACAAATCCAAATGCTCAAATAGTTGGGGATGATATGGTTAGGGTACAGGTACCTAGGTGCATGGCATGGTTAGATTACGATGAGCATGTAGATAGCTTAAGTACGATGGATAATGAGGTAGGAGTTACAAGCCCTGAGAGTACCACACAAACCCTACCATCATTTGAGGAATACACACCGCCCACGACTTACTCAGAAGAAGTAGAAAAGACTTTAGGAGGTATAATCATTTGTTGGGTAAGAATGGTTTGACAAATAATTAAGAAGGATGTGTTGTAGGATTGTGTAGAAAGAGTGTTTAATCATTTGTTAAGTAAGAAAGGTTTAAAAAATGATTAAGGAAAAATGTGTTGTGGAAGTATGGTATGGAAGTGGTGTATGAAGGAATGTGGGAGTTTGTAAAAACACTAGGTTGTGTTGTGAGGATGTAAGGAATACATGTGTGAGTTTGTAAATCATTTATAAGTAAAGAGGTAAGAAAAACTCAAAGCATGATTAACCTTCAAATACCACAAAATCAATTAGTCACTTGAACTTTAATCCATGATAATCAACAATAGATGTGATCACTAATCATCTTGATGCAAACAAGCTAAGTACTTTGCATCTCAAGTAAAGCATTGTCCTCATAACGTGAAAAGGATTGATCACGCAAAGTGACCTTTGACTTAGTTTGACCAATAAGGGAGTAAAACCTGTTACGTGATTAGGAACAATGTAAATCCAGATTAAGGTCAAATGAATACTTTCGTTTAATGGTATGTTAAAAGTAAGTTCATACTAGGTTTAGAAAGAAGTTTTGCCCTTGGCTAGAGGCGTTTGATTAAATATTTAAAATTGGTGTTTTGTTGAAAAATGGGAGGATTTGTTTTTTGCTCCTCTCTAAGTCGAAATCTAATTTGGAGTGTTCTCAAATGCTCAGATATCATATACATACCTTTATGGAAGTTTCCACATGTGTCGGGTAAGAGGAAAGCCGACAAAACTAAATCCGTAAAAACGGATACCGCGAGTGGCGTGCTGGCCACGCGCTGACATGTACCCAGTGCGCCAGATTCACAAAATCCTTTTTTACGGATTTTGGCTAGCGTTCTGTATTTTACGTTTGCAAACATTTATTTGTCATCGTTAAAACATAAAGGAGATCCTAGTCAATGTTGGACCAACAATCTCCCCCTTTTGATGATGACAAATAAAATTTTGAAAAGTAAATAGAATTACAAACGTAGCAAAGATGAAGACCTCCGTTGATGTAGCTTGCGTCTTGATCTTGGCCTTGTAATTTGGCGAAGCATGAACATTGTCTTTAACCTATGAGCCTTACGTAGCTTTTCTACTTCCATGTAATCTATAGCTCTTTGC
Source organism: Tanacetum coccineum (assembly GCA_026074375.1). Classification (NCBI taxonomy): domain Eukaryota; kingdom Viridiplantae; phylum Streptophyta; class Magnoliopsida; order Asterales; family Asteraceae; genus Tanacetum; species Tanacetum coccineum. Next base: position 26,795 of record BQNB010050702.1, read on the forward strand.
TTCCGTAATTGCTAGCCATCTAGCTTTCTCCCCCATTCTATTTAAGATATAGCTCTTTGCTTCTGTAATTTCTAGCCATCTAGCTTTCTCTCCCGATCCATAAGTATCTTGCTCTTTACTTTCCTTCTCTCCCTTTTGTCAAATCAAAAAGGCGGGATCTTAGGCTTTTATGCGAAGATTGGTATCTTTGTAGAGATATAAAGTAGATAGAAATGGTATAAGAAAGAAGACCCTTAACAAAACACAAAAGAATGGATTAGGTACTTGTGTGACTCTCTTGTGGAGATGTGTTCACTTCAATTGAATGATACGATGAGATGTTTAGAACACTTTGGTTTTAGACTTAGAGGATAGGAGAAGAGAAAATAGAGGAAAGAATATTTGCAAGAGGTGAGGAATACAAAGGCCAAGGGTGGGTATTTATAGGCCAAGAGTCCCAAACTTGGGAAAATAATTCATGACTGGCGCGCTGCCTACGCGTTAGCGCGCCAGATTCTCAAATTATTTTCTTCGGGACTTTGGCATTTTAAATACCCGCACTTGTTAAACCCCTAATTATACTTCACGCTATGACCTTTCAATCATCCTTATACTCAAGTTTAACCAACTCAAATAGCCATTTGATAAAAGCATTTGTGAAGTGTTTAAAAGGGTTTTGTTTGTCCGATATCGAAAAGAGAGAAAAGAACTACCAGACAAGGGTAATTTGGGTATTCCTCTAAGGTAACTAGTCTAGTTAGGATCTAACCAAAGTTTGAGAAGTTGGTTAGGGTACAAAGGAATATTCCAAGAATATTCTAAACTTGTAAAGGAAGTGTGGATGTTATGGGAGAATATTTGAAATTTAAATTTCAGATTATTTAAGCACATGTGTGAAATAGAGGAGAGGATAAGAGTAAGTTATGTATGAGTTGTCACGATGTGATGTTGATGGGATGGAAATGAGCCTCTTGATCATATTCAAAATGAAGAGTATAGATGAGATGGTGATGAGGTAGTTTGGATAGGTGAAGTGGCATGATCTGGGGGTGGAGATAGAAGAGTGTGTGTGTGTGTTTATGTGTAATTTGAATTTCACTCTAAGAATGAGAGTGAGTGATGATGTAAGTTGGATTAATGAAATGGCCTATGTGTTCAGGGTTGGAGGAAAAGATTGTGTGTGAATGTGTGAAATTCAAATGAGGAAGATGATGAATAGGATATATGTGGTGAAGAATGTTTTGATGTGATGTAGAGGAGCCTATGTTGGAATATTGAGGGACAAGAAGTACACAAGATACAATGGAGTAAGAGAATGTGAGTTATCTCATGTAAGGATAAGATGGAAATTTTTAAGTGAGGAAGGTTTGATCATGTGAAGGCTTAGAAGGAATAAGTATGAAGATGATGATTGTTAGAGTGAAATCAAAGGACTGATTTGGGTTTATAATCACATTGCCAATAAGAGAGAAAAGAGTGTGCATATGTGATTATAGGATGGTTTGAGAAAACAATGTTTAGAGTTTATAGAAGGTATAATCATTTGTTGGGTAAGAATGGTTTGACAAATGATTAAGAGGGATGTGTTGTAAGATTATGTAGAAAGAGTGTTTAAACATTTGTTGCGTAAGAAGGGTTTAACAAATGATTAAGGAAGAATGTGTTGTAGGAAGTATGGTATGGAAGTGGTGTATGGAGGAGTGTGGGAGTTTGTAAAAACATCTTGTATGTGGGGGAAGACATGTGAGGCAATACTTTAATGGTTCTATTCGAACTTATTGTTTGTTAATATCCAAATATAAAAAAATACATGTGTGAGTTTTTAAATCATTTATAAGTAAAGAGCTAAGAAAAACTCAAAGCATGATTAACCTCCAAATACCACAAACTCAATTAGTCACTTGGACTTTAATCCATGATAATCAACAATGGATGTGATCACTAATCATCTTGATGCAAACAATCTAAGTGCTTTGCATCTCAAGTAAAGCATATCCCATAACGGGAAAGGATGCATTTACGCAAAATGTCATTTGACTTACTTTAACCAATAAGGGAGTAAAACCCGTTACGTGATTAGGAACAACGTAAATCCAGATTAAGGTCAAATGAATACATTCGTTTGATGGTATGTTGAAATTAAGTTCATACTAGGTTTAAAAAGAAGTTTTGGCCTTGGCTAGAGACGTTTGATAAAAGATTTGAGTTGGTGTTTTGTTGAAAAATGAAAGGATTTGTTTTTGCTCCTCTATAAGTCTATACCTCATTTGGAGTGTTCCTAAATGCTCAAATATCATATACATACCTTTATTGAAGTTTCCACATGTGTCGGGTAAGAGGAATGTCGACAAAACCAAATCCATAAACCGCGAGTGGCACGCTGGCCATGCACTGACGTGTGCCCAGCGCGCCATATTCACAAAATCCGTTTTTACGGATTTTGGCTAGCGTTTGTTATTCTACGTTTGCGAACGTTTATTTTGTCATCGTTAAAACAATAGGGAGATGGTAGTCAATGTTGCACCAACAGTATTTGATAGCATCAAATAGTTCATACAAATTGGTATCATTTTCCCTTATAAAAATGCTCATAATTATTGTATTTCTATAAATAAAGAAACTTTTAATATGGAAATTGAGTTCTTGTAAATAAGGAAAGTTAAGACATCGTAACTAAATTTATTGATAAGGAATATGTGTAAAGGAAGATTTTAAAATTATGGTAACAATTTAACAATGTAACCCTAGAATTAAAGGATATTGATTTGCTTTGATTGATTGCTTGATTACAATTGATAATAGTCAACCTATATATAGGATACAAAGGAACCTTCTAGACTATGTGCTCGGGCCAATGGGCCGACTACACAAAATATACAATATAATATGTACTCTAATACGCCCCCGCAGTTGGAGCGGGAGATTTGCAGATGCTCAAACTGGATCTGAAATCAGCAAAAAACAAGTATGAGAGTCTTTTTGTGAAGATATCTGCGTACTGAAATCGAGAAGGGACATGAAGAACTCGAACATGACCTGCTGCTACTTTGTCACGAACAAAATGAATGTCAATATCTATATGTTTGGTGCGTTGATGTTGTACAGGGTTTGCAAACATGTATACAACATTAACATTATCACAGTAGACCAAGGTTGCTGTAAAAAGTATGGTATGAAGCTCACGAAGGAGGATGCGAATCCAAGATGTCTCAGCTACAGCATTCGCAACCCCGCGGTACTCAGACTCAGCACTAGAATGAGACAACGTGTCCTGAGATTTGGAGGACCATGTCAGGAGGTTGTCACCAAGAAAAACATAGTATCCATAAGTTGATCAGCGCGTAGCCGGACAACCTGCCCAGTCAGCATCAGAGTATGCAATAAGATGTGATGTAGTAGACCGAAATAGTTGTAATCCAAGATCAGTGGTTCCTCAAAGATAACAAAGAACACGTTTCATAGTATTAAGGTGTGGCTCTCGAGGATCATGCATGTAAAGACATAACTGTCGAACTGCATATGACAAATCAGGCCGGGTAAAAGTGAGGTACTCAAGTAATCCAGCAAGACTGCGATATAAAGTAGGATCAGTGATCGGTGATCCTTCAGGTCCAAGCTTCTTCTCGGTGTCAATTGGGGTCCTGCAAGGATTACAATTAAGCATTTGTGCTTGCTCAAGAATTTCGGTAGCATATTTTGTCTGAGACAAGAATATGCCAGAGGTAGTACGCGTGGCAGATATACCGAGAAAATAGTTAAGTGGGCCAAGGTCTGTCATAGCAAACTCCGCTTTTAGTAACGTTGCAAGAGTGAAGTAGAAGAAGTTGTAAGAATGATATCATCTACGTATAGTAGTAAGTAAGCTGTGTCTAGCCCCTTGTGAAAGATAAAAAGAGTTGAGTCAGTTTTGTTGTGATAGAAACCGGCTCGAATAACATAGCTAGAAAATCATTGAAACCAAGCTCGGGGGGCCTGCTTAAGGCCATAAAGCGACTTTTGCAGAAGGCAAACATAATCAGAATGAGCTGAATCAGTAAATCCTAGTGGCTGGTGCATGTAAACTGTCTCTTTAAGATGGCCGTGAAGAAATGCATTCTTAACGTCTAACTCATGAATAGGCCATTGTCGAGAAACTGGAAGGCTAAGAACAGTCCATATGGTAGCAGGTTTGACAACAAGGCTAAATGTCTCATCGCAGTCGATGCCTTATTGTTGACTACAACCATTTGCAACTAGTCGAGCTTTGTACCGATTTAAGGACCCGTCCGCATTATATTTTTGTTTGTACAACCACATAGAGCGGACAATGTTGACATTTGGTGGGCGAGGAACAAGTACCAATGTGTTATTGTCAATTAGAGCTTTATATTCGTCACACAAAGCTTGTTTCCAGTTAGGATCTCGAAGGGCATAGAAAAGAGACTTAGGGATAGGGGAGGAGGTAGTAACATGTAAGTTGTATTTGGGATTAGCTTTCACAATCCCGACTTTAGAGCATGTGACCATTGGATGTTGCGAGGTGGGTGTTGGTGGTGGTGGTGGTGGGGTGGTTGGTGGTGTCGGTGTTGTTTGTGGTGATGGTGTTGATAGAGGAATTGGAGGTGTTGATTATGGAGTTGTTTGTGGATTTGTTTGTGGGGTTATTTGTGGTGGTGTTTGTTGAGGAGAAGTAGGTGTGGTAAGTAGGCGAAGTGCAATGGGGGAGGTGTCAAGATTATCATCTAGGAATTGGTATGAGGGGGGTTTAGTTGGTGTCATGGAGCCGAAGGGAAAGACAGTTTCGTCAAATGTGACATGACGAGAAATGATGATTTTGTTAGTGTTTAGGTTAAGGCACCGATATCCGCGATGATTATAAGGGTACCCGAGAAAGATAGATGGTGTGGTACGAGGGGCAAGTTTGTGCAGTGGAAAGGTGTAAGGATAACAAAAGCATCTAAACGCGCAAAGGTAATTGTAAGAGGTTGGTTTCCTAAATAATTTTGTAAGGGATGTCATTGTTGATAGAGGTGGAGGGGAGGATATTAAGTAAGTAAGCGGCAGTGAGTAGTGCTTCGACCCAATACTTGGGAGAAAGACGGGCTTGAAAGAGGAGAGAACGTATTACGTTATTGATAGTACGAATCATGCGTTTAGATTTTCCATTTTGTTGAGAAGTACGTGGGCATGAGAAACGAAATTGAATTCCATTAGTGGCAAATATGTCATGGAGAGTGTTGTTGTCAAATTTTCTACCATGATCACATTGAAAAGCTTTGATTTCATAGTTGAATTGGGTTTTTACAAATACACGAAAGTGTAGAAGTTTTGACTATGCATCAGATTTTCTATGAAGTGGGTAGACCCACAAAAAATGTGAATAGTGATCTAAGAAAAGGACATAGTATTTATATCCACTCATGCTAGAGACAGGAGATGTCCAAAGGTCTGAGTGAATAATGTCAAAGGGAGATGTGACAATAGAGATAGATCGTTGAAAGGGAAGTTTTGTTTGTTTCCCTAACTGGCAGGCACGACACAAGTGTTGAGTGTTTTGTTTATTATAAGACACAAGGCCACGTGATGACCGTGTTTGAATTACATTATCACCGGGGTGACCAAGACGCTGATGCCAAAGGGAATGATTATTAGTAAGTAGAGCAAAGGCTGAGGCGGCAACATGTAAGGGGTATAGATCACCCGTGCTGCACAACGAAGGAGGGTTTGGCGGGTATGATAATCTCGTACAGTGAAACCATAAGGATCAAAATCAATGGAGCATTTATTATCAGTGGTGAATTTCCGTACAGAAACAAGGTTTTTAATTATATTGGGTGTGACAAGAACATTTTTAAGGTGGAGTGGGAGATATGGATTAGGGATTTGTAGATGTCCAGAATGGGTAACAGGTATAAATGATCAATTTTCGACAATAACTGAATGAAAATTACGATTAAGAGAAAAGGTTTGAAGGTTACCGGTGTGAGATGAAAGGTGAGAGGTTGCTCCGGTATCCATATACCATTGCTGATCAAGAGAAGCTATAAGAAGGTTTTTTTTTCGATGAACAGTACCCGCCGATGAACAGTACTCGCCGATGAATAGTACCGTCGATGAACATTTTTTTTTATTTGATTGGAGGGAGAGGTGAGGAGCGTGTTATGAGAGAAAAAGAAGGAGAGGATTAGGGGAAGATTGATATTAGGCTCTGATACCATAAAAGATATTGATTTGCTTTGATTGATTGCCTCCTTACAATTGATAATAGCCAACCTATATATATGATACAAAGGAACCTTCTAGACTATGGGCTTGGGCCAATGGGCCGACTACAAAATATACAATATAATATCTACTTTAATAAATACCAACTTTTTTTAGTTAATGTACACAACTTGTTCAAATCTTCTATCTAGAGGTGGCAATTTCAACCCATTCAAACAAAAATAGGACATGTTGGGTAAATTTCACCATCTCACAGGTTAGATTGGGTGGAGTAAAATTAAAGTGATGAGTCAAAATGGGTCACCTCATTCTATCATTACAATTGTTATTTTTTGTAAAATTTAATAGTGATTTCTGATGAAAGGTAAACAGAAATCATCAACGTGGTTCCATTATACTTTCTCTTTTCTTTCCTGTCTTGAGCCTTCTTGCAATAATAAATATAGAAAAAACAAACAGAACACAAGATATTTCACAGAAGCCAACAGGACCGGCTACTGGTTGTGTAGAATTACACGCAGTCGAACCGCAGATAGATCTACACTTCTTGAATTTTTTATACAATCACTCAAGTCTAGATCAGATTTCATTAATATCCAGTCTTCATCTTCATCAAGGTACTTGATCTTAAAAGACCCGTGCTTCAGCTTGAACTGCTTACCAATTTCATTCTCAACAGTAACAAATGTTATATCTGAGATATGTAATCTGATAATATCATCTGCATACTCTGCTTTAATAACAGTATTATCATTTCTCTTCACGGGTGAGGGGTCCTGAATTATTCCATTATCCTTTTCATGTGTGTGACTTTGGTTACTTTGATTTTTGTTGGAGTTACAAGCCTTTCTCTGCGGTAAATCTGGTCCTAGCCACCCGGACATGCCCAATTTTTTGCGCTTACGTTTGAAAGTAGACAAGGAAACTATAACACAGAGCATAAGAAACTAGGTTTCTCAAACTATCATATAAAAGGTGTAGTCAAATCGAAAATAAAAGTTAGATATATTACCTCCAAGTTCTTTTGCAGCTTTTTTCTCGGTCTTTCCATAATGTTCTTCAATGTCTTCTCGAGATAATTTGATTTCCGTTGTATCCCGTTTCTCCTTGGAACGTGCATTGTAGTTGACAACCATGCCTTTATTCATTGCTTCAGGTATTGGTGAAAATCTTTTTTCTTTGAAAATTTTGAAAAACTTGGTCTCACTCTTCGTGGAATTATCAACATCTACAACATGTAACTGGTCACCAAGTTCTGCACCAGAATCAAACTTGAAACGTGGCAAATGCCTTTTTAATGTTAAGAGTAGCGCCTCCAGCAAGAGAACATAATTTGGATTATGGTGCCATATGAATTCAAATGCACAACTAAAATCACCACTATCAATACTCATGCATATTGTAAAACCACTACATGCAACATCATCAGTTGATACCCATGCCATTAGCGTATCAGTACCCAGTTGAAAAATATTTTCACAGAAGCGTGGTTGATAATCTTGAAGTGTCTTTTCAACAAGTTCCTCCCCATTTTTTAGTGGAACCATATCGCAAGCATCATAATATTCCTTAAAACGGCAACGGGACGCTGTAGAATCCTCATCAACACTATTATAACCGGTCAATTTTAGCGCTAACCTATGTGTGGTCTGAGTGTCCTCTGAAGAAAGAGAAAAGGGCACATGATTCTCATCCTCGTAAGAGATCCATACTTGAGCAACACCTATCCTATGTGATTCACATACAATCTTCAAAGCCATTTGAATTTCATCCCTAACAAGGTTGAGACCATTTATAGTCCTTTTCACAAAAAAGTGAGAAAAGTCACACTTTCAAAAACTATAATATAAAGAACACATTTTCATAGAAGATTACTAACAAGGTGTTTTAGAAATCCTTACGTTGTATGGTATACGATCTTGTACATTAAACACATTCAGACCCTCTTGCTGCATCCAAACAATAAATGTCATTAATTAGCGATGAGATAAAATGATCTGATAATACCTTATTACTTTCTTTTTATTTAAACATCCAAACACATTCTCTCTACACTTTTACACATTTTATCTACAAAATGTCTTTCGATCTATTCTTTTACACATCCTCTGAATTTAATATTGAGTTAACATTTTCTAACGGAGGCATTATTGCGGTTATTCAAGCTCCAAAAGCCAAAAATCTCATGAAACCAAGTAGAAATAGATCGTAAATAGATCGTTACGGTGCTCGTGATCATTTCGTGGCGGCTTACTTCTCCGAACACCCATAGTATGACAAAGCAACATTCCGTACGCAGTTCCGAATGAGCCGAAAGCTAATCACAAATGCATTTTTCAGAACTAACCATCAATCCCCCTAATTTTCAACTAGTGTTGATTGTATGGAAAAAGTTGACATTTCGCATTGATGAAGTGTACCTTCGCAATTCGTCAAATGGCATACAGCTCCGTTCCTGATGGGAAGAATATCTGCAAATGGGCGCGACAACAACCCGTGAGTCTCTCGGAGCTTTCTGTACGACCATCATGGAGTTATATGGAATCGAGTTTTAAAATAACAAAGCCCGACGTATAAGGACATCGATAAACTATAATCTCGTAGACAAGAAAATGCCAAGAGTTCCCTGGGATAACGTAACATTGATTGTATTGGGTTAGCTGTAAGGGAAAATTGCTCAGTTGCCTATATTATTTGTAAGGGATGGATCACCGCTGCCAATTCTTTAATCATATTTTTGGAAGCGATTGCCGTCCCAGGACATATGGTTTTTAGGCATGCCGTTCTCAAGTGTCCTCCGGATGAACACCAGACATAAACTTTTAATACGACAATCCCCTATTTTCATGAATGTTCCATTTGTGGCAAACGACGGGACTTATAAAAGGGATGTTATCTTACTGACGGGATATATCCGGACGAGGGTCCTTACTTATGAAATCCATTTTCAAATCGGGTCAAATGTTCACCAAATTGTAAAATCAATGAAAACTGAATAATGTGATAAGAGTTGTTGCAACAACATGCAAGGAAAGATGCTGGCACGAGCTTTTTGGTATCTTAAAAAAAGGGGCATGATACTTGAAACAACGACCCTAAACAAGGGACTACGCGGACGTAAAAATAACAGAGATAACTACACATGCACAATTACAAATGTGATTTTTACAGTGATCCTCCGATTGGGCGCTCTGACGATCTCCACCCAATTTTGTCCAAAAGCAACATCGTGATGATAATGAATGCATCAAGAAACGTTACAAAATATTCGAGAGATACACAACAAAACAATCTATCAAAACATTAACGATCTATTAGTCAATTTTATTTAAAATTCTATTTAATGTTTTGTAATTGTAGTTGATTATTATTAATGGTATGAGGATAGAGAGCGAGAGGCGCAGAGAGGGTACGAATGGGAGTAGCGGTCCGGTGATGAGACTGAAATAGACAGTCATCCAATAACGCGATTATACGAGAAGTGGGGAACCGGCGTTCCCCGCGTAGGCCACTTAATTTCCTAAATTCGCACATAAGTCGCATAAGAGAAAAAGCTAAGATGTCAAGAAAAAACTATTGGTCGGGTCACTAGCGTGCCTAGCGTGATGTCCTGTCTAGTGCCCTATTTATCGTATTCACAATTTCGAGATTGATTGATGGTTAGTGATAGTTAACTGAATTAAAGTAATCAGATAATTGGTTAGAGATAGTTATAAATAAATTGATAAAAGCTCACTGCACATACATACCTCTAGTGCCCTATTTATCGTATTCACAATTTCGAGATTGATTGATGATATTGATGAACACTCAACAACACCGATACAAGAAGAGTAGCATTGAGAAGGACAACCAATAGGTAGAGTATAAGAAGTCCACAATCCACAGTCTGAAGCATATCGCATCAATGAACCCTCACGGTGATTTTTCGTGTCCAAAACTGCCTCTGGCAAACGATTCAGGAATGCATTTGTGGTGACCATGATTCATGTCCTAGATGGCGGGCATCATGTTGTTCAACTGGTTTGGGGGGGGGGGGGGTGGTGTGTCTTCTCAATAACCTTATTGTTATTCTTCAATTAATATTACATAGTCATATCCCTAACAACCGTCCCCTATATTCTTCGAGCTCTTCACCAAAATAACGACGCAAAGGGTTGACCAGAAGTTGATAGTACACGTCTGTTCCACTGTAAATGTGCCCAGAACTGAACTATTAATTCCCCACCGTTACTTATCTTAGAAAAAGCAGATTTAATCTTGTTATAAATCGTCCGGGTGCCAAGATCATCTGTGTACAGTGGTCATTTCTAGGTGATTCAAAATATAATTAACCAGTGAAAATGAAGATGGAAAGAGGGTACTTATGATCACCTGAAGATGAATTATTTTGAGACCCTTCATCTTCGCTACAAAAAAACCAGAGAGCCCCTTCAGTTTCAGGTTTCTTGTGAAGAATATAGGTTGGTAAGGTTTCAAGGAATTTAGAGAGCCTCTCATCATCACGGTCAGCCATCAGATCTCCGTTACCAAAAATGCTTTCTGCAGCTTGTACCATTGATAGAGTGTTACATATTAACGTGCTGTAAAATATCGAGATATATGTCCAGATGGGTCATAACCAACTCCACAGGAATTATGTATTACAAATTTTAAATCTGGAAAATAAAAAAAGAAGAATTCCATTACCGAGAAAATTTTCTGTGGTAGATGTTCCAAATTGCTGCTCAATGACTTGTTGAGGTACGGAGACTGGAGTTGTCTTGCAGTTCCTATCCAAAGGCTCTATGTAGTCCACAGCCACTTGTTTCTTTCCATCTTTCAATGCTTCAGGTATTGGTGATAACCTTTTTGCTTGGAAAATTTCGAACTACTTAATTTCTTTATCTGTAGAATTGTCAACTTCTATCACATGTAATTTGTCACCAATCTCTGTACCGGAAGCAAACTTGAAACTTGGCAAACACCTTTTTATGTTTAAAAGTATTTCCTCCAACAAGATAGGATTGAATGAATGATGGTTCCATAAGAATTCAAATACATAATTAAAATCACCAGTATGAATACTCCCCAGGCATATTATCAGACTACTAATTCCGTGAACAGGTAATATTCTCATAAGCTTATAATTGCCCAGATGAGAAATATATTGACAGAAACGTGGTTCATAATCTTGAAGTGTCTTCGAAACAAGTTCCTCCCCAGGTTGTAAAGGTATCAAATCACAAGCATCATGATAATATTGAAAACTCCGACAATTTATTGCGGAATCCTCGTCAATACAACCAGTCAATTTGAGCCCTAACAGTCGTCTTGTTTGTGCCTCCTTGCATTGCCCAACTAGAGCCTCCTCCCAAGAAGATGAAAAGTGCACATGATTCTCATCTAGAGAAGCAATCCAAACCTGAGCTAGAGTAATGTGATGCGATTGACATACAATCTTTAACGCGTCTTAAATTTGGTCCCTAGCAAGTTTGAGACCATTTATAGTCTGTTTCACAAGTGTAAAGTATTTATACACATGTAATTTCTCACAGGAGGATAAAGAAGTGACAAAAGATGAAGACTTTAACTTATAATTAAAAACATATTTACAGAAAGCATATTTACCTTGTATGGTATACGATCTTACATTGTACAGACTCAGACCCACTTCCTGGATGCATGCAGTAACAGCTTCAGTAAATTGGTTTGAGATGGTTATAAATATATTAATAGAAACTTTTAAAAAAAGAAAGGCATGCCTACCTTTATTTTCATATTCATCTCATTGAATAAATGAACACGATTAAAGAGCCATGATGAGCACTCAATAACACCAATACAATCAGAAGAGGAACAGGTTTGGGAAGGACAACAAATAGGTATCATAACAGAAGAATCCAAAGTACACTCCTGAAAAGCATAACGCAACAATGGATCCACCTCGTGTATAGATGCTATCTCTGGAAAACGATTGAGGAATGCAGAGGCGGTGTACCCCTAAACTTACTATTGTTACTATTCACATCAATATCATACCCATACTCCACACAAAGTCTCCTATATTTTTCGAAAGGGAAGAAAAAATTGCTGACGGCAAAAGGTTGACCGGAAGTTGAAAGTAGATGTTTGCTGCCGATTGTTACTGGTGCCCAAAACTGAGCTATGAACCCATAACGGTTACCCATCTTGGAAAAAAGCAGATTTAATCTTGTCGTAAATCATCATCCGAGGGCCAAAATCATCTGTATAAGTATTTATGTACAGTGGTTAATTTTGTATACAAATTAAAAAGTGAAAATAAAGATAGATAGATAGAAACAGGCTAGTTGATTATGATCGATCACCTGATAAAAATGAATTATTTTCATTTATTTCATCCTTGCTACTAAAAACCCATAGTCCATAAGAATAAGGTCGAGGTTTGCTGTGAAGACGATAAGTTGGAAAGCTTTCAAGGATTCCAGAAGGCTCCTCATCATCATGCCAGTAAAAAGCCATCGTTTAGTTGACTCTTGAGTCTACTTGCCTAACCACCTCTCACATACTCAGATGGAGATGTATAGGTATTTTATCAGCTAATCTATGCTAAATTTCACAAAAGATCCTTCTTCTATTTGAGAAATTGCACTTCTAACATTATATATTTATCTACCTTCTGGGCAATTAGTTAGTCCATATTTTCTATGACTTGATTACAAACGTCGTAACCGTGGTTTACACTGGCTATTTAAAAGTTACATTACAAACTAAAATTCAAATTGGAGTGATGATATATTGAAGGTTATATGCAAAATTTTGTAGCATCAACAAATAAGCAGATTTGATATTAAAACGAATCACTTAATTAGTAGGAAGGAACTCAAGAAGATCATTTGATAATATAATTTAAACAATTTAGAGGTGTACGGAAGTTATACAATAGGAAAATACGACAGAAGTGTTCACAACATATTGCCATTTGAAATGGACCAATTCATAAATCTAACTTTTCTGTCATCAATATTTCTCATGAATCACACTACACGATTCGGATTACTCTTTATTTTCATTGATCTAAATCAACTCTCTTCAATGATCATTCTTGAATTTTTCAACTCTCCACGACTGACAAGACCCAATCTCTTTGGCTTTGTGATAGTATCACATTTGACTTAAAGTAAACAACAGAACTAACATGTCTGCAAACATAATTTAGCAACCATGTACACATTTATATCAAACAAACTTTCATTGAAAAAGGTATTTACCAGGGTAGAAACCCTTTTACCCAAAAAAAAAAAACTTTCATTGAAAAATTGTGTACCTTCAAATAACCTACATAACCAAACTAATAGCATGAACCAATAGCCTTGGTGTTGCGGCCAACAAATTATTCATTTCCTTAACAAACAAAAAAAAATCCTACAATTGTAATTCCTAATACCTAATGTGACTGTAATACCCTCCACAAGAAAATATCATGATCCTCATGCCAAATCTACTTCCAATTTCAAAAAAAGATTATAGTAGACATGACCCAAACTTGCTAGTTAAACAATTAACAAAACGTTTCGGATAAGGAAGCATGATCCCAATTATAATAAATAGCTACAAGCCTACAAACATGAATAAAAACATCACAAAGTGAGTTTCTGAATGAATATACCAGATATAAATGAACATCGTAAAGGCTCGTCAGGCAATCACGAAAAAGTAATAGATTCCAATAGACAGATGAGCTCCATGATAGCAACCATCATCTCGGCCATGCATCCGCATATAAACATATAAATATAAAAGCAGCTTGTTGCTCGTTTGCCCGCCATCTTATTGTAAACGTTGATTTGATGTTTAATAAAATCACATAATCTGTCATTGCTCAAAAAAAAAAAAAATTTAAAAAGATAAAGTTAGAAAATTTAAACATTGTCATTTGTAGCTATCATGCCTCAAGCACATGTTTGTAGCTATTGAATTGGA
>BQNB010050703.1:5170-12670 GCA_026074375.1 Tanacetum coccineum
ATGTCTCATAAATTCCATAGCATTCACCCCTTTCGTTGCCAACATGAACCCATACAATATCACCCCTTTCCTTGCTATCTATTGACACAAGTTGGAAGGAATCAAATTAGTAATCTAAGCCAGGTTTAGGTTTTGTGATACTGATATTGTTAGTGTAAATCAACAAGAGTACTTTTGCACAAACCTAAAGCTTCGCACTGGTGGATCAGCAAGATGAGGGAAGAGACAAACAATCAACGGTTTGGGATGGTAGACATGCGAAGATGAGGAAGCTTCTAACTGATGTGACGTTGCCTGAACAACAGTCTCACCATTGCATATAAATTTACAACATTTTAGAGTAAGTAAATGATACAGCCGGACGGCTTGCGTTGATGCAGTCGATTAGTGGTACCCCTTTTGTTGAGAGACGGTAGATAAATTTTTGATAGAAATTTGTAGCAAGTAATAAGCTTATTCGGTTTAGCATTTTATTGTATCAGTTTAGCATTCTATTGCATCATTTTAATGTATCAATTTTATTGTATCAATTTAGAAGAGTTATCGAATCCGTCAACCCAAAACGACAGCCTGCTAATTGTCCCGCAGTGGAGCGCGGGTAAATCTCCTCCTTGAGAACATTTCACAGGGTTTAGATTTACATGCTTTCGGCATTTTCAATTCTTCCGGGATTTTCATGTAAATGTCACTATCAAGTGATCCATACAAGTAAGCTGTGACAACATCCATAAGGCGCATTTGGAGCCTTTCAACATTTGCAAGACTGATTAGAAATCTGAGAGTTGTGAGTAGTTGTTATAGCCTACCGGCTTCACCTTATTTGGGGTTAATTTCCCAGGGCCAAATACTTAACGTTTTTCAAGTGAATCTAGTTCAGCTTGTAGGCATCTTGCCATTGACGGATAGTAAAATTAATTACCCGCCCCGCGACGGATAGTTTAAATCTTCCAAGTAACCGAACCGAACCGCCCCGTGAACAATGCAAAAATTTCATCAACACGTGTTTCATTTCGATTCCATGTTGTACCATTTTGTACGAAGTTTATTGAGATCTCATATTCACTAGGTATATGGTCATCTTCAAGAGATTTATCCACATATTCTGTGTTATTATTAATCTCATTTGGGATTTTATTGATAACAACTTCTTGGACTTTTCCAGTTGTATTATGCTCTTTCTTTTTTTGTGGATTTGTATCTTTTGAACCCATTGGTCTTCCATGCATTCTGCGTACATTTGACTCATCTGGAGTTTCAGGAATATCAATTCGAGAAGGTGCATTTAAAGCTGGAACATATTTTACTTAGTAATTCTTTTTGTATCAGTAAATGCATCAGCCAATTCCTATTCGTTGCAAGTGAATGATCTTTTGAACCTCCAATTCACATTGACCACTCCGAGGGTCAAGAAAAGATATTTGTGATGCATTCCAAGTTACATCTTGCTTGTCAACTTTTTATTTTCTCCTGATAAGATTGGGAACATTGTTTCATTAAATTGGCAATCAGCAAAAGTGCTGTAAAAACATCTCCAGTTAATGGTTTCAAGTATTTGATGATTGATGGAGAATTAAAACCAATGTAAATGCCCAATCTTCTTTGATTTGGTCTTCATCTTTTTTTTGTTTATTTTTCTTTTTTTTTTTTTTAAAACGTGTGGTGGTAGATAATTGGGTACATAGACGCCACAACCAAAGACTTTTAGATGAGACAAACTTGGTTCTCTTTCAGAAACCAGTTGGAGTGGAGAACACTTATGCGATGCACTTGGTCTTAATCTAATAAGAGCAGCAGCATGTAAGATAGCATGTCCCCATAATTTTGATTTCATAAGTAATGGTCTAGCAATTAATTGTGATAGTTTTATTAAAGATTCAGCTAGATCATTTTGTGTATGCACATGTGCTACATGATGCTCAACCGTAATCCCAATTGACATACAAAAATCATTAAATGATTGAGATGCAAATTCTCCTGCATTATCAAGCCTAATTTTCTTGATTTGATAATCTGGGAAATGTGCTCTTAATTGAATTATTTGGGCTAATAGCCTTGCAAAAGCAACATTTCTTGATGCTAATAGACAGACATGGGACCATCGGGATGATGCATCAATTAATATCATAAAGGTATCGAAATGGTCCACACAAAGGAGTAATTTGCCCACAAATGTCTCCTTGAACTCTTTCTAAAAACAAAGGAGATTCTTTTTCAAGTTTATTGATTGAAGGCCTAGTTATTATTTTTTTCAAGAGACAATGCTTCACATGATAAATCTTTTGATAATAGGATCTTGAGATCCTTTAATGGATGCCCATTTGAGCTCTCAATTATTCTCCTCATCATAATATCACCCGGATGACCAAATCGATCATGCCAAAGGGTAAATATTTTGGGATCTACACCCTTTCGGGAAGAAACCATATTTATTTCTGTCTGATTTATGTATGTAAAATACAATTCAGGAGATAGACCTTTCATTCTTTCCATTATAGACTTTTTTTCATTTTCAATGGATATAATTTGGAGATACTCAATTTTATTTTGAGTCATGGTTTCAAGATGATAACTAGTTATATCTTTAAAACTTAGTAGATTTCTCCTGGATCTACTAGAATACAACGCATCATTTATTATTAACTTTGTACCTTTAGGTAACACAAAACAAGCTTTTCCATAGCCTTCAATCAAGTTACTAGTTCCACATATTGTGTTGACATTTGCATTTGCTATATGAAACTCATAAAAATAGTTTTTGTTTTTTAAAATGGTATTTGTTGTTCCACTATCTACTAGACACTCGTCTTCACCTTTTTCCATCTTGATTTTTATGTCCTTGAAAAAAAAACAAAAATAAATAAACATTTCATAGTATAACTTTAAAGAAAGACATTTCATTAATAAAACTCAAAACATGAGTAACATTGCAAAAAAAATAGACCTAGCTTATTCAATACTTAGGGCCTAAACATTTATTCTTGGAAACAAAACAAAAAAAAACACTAAATGAAATGCCACGACATTTTTAGTTATCATTTTCATTGTTTGAAAAGGAAGCAACAACGTCTTCGATATCATCAAAAAATCTGAGGAGTCGAAGCACACATCGGGATTTGGCTCGTTATTATCTAAAGTATCAATGAAGTTTGTTTCATCAATGTCTTTTATGTCTTTTCCTTTTTTTCTTGATTGATGCTTGATAGAGGTCAACAAAGTGTTTGGGGGTACGACATGATATCATCAAAAAAATCTGAGGAGTCGAAGCGCACATCAGGATTTGGCTCGTTATTATCCAAAGTATCAATGAAGTTTGTTTCAAAGTCTTTTACCCTTGAAATCATGTGGCTTGGGATTGTAACCATCACGATGCCAAACAATATTCCGACCACGTCCACGACCACGGCCTCGTTCATTTTCGCGGTTATTACCACGACCACGTCCCCTCACATTTGATGTCGCATTCGCTTCAGGCAATGCAGTAGAACCAGTGGGGCGTGCTTGATGATTTTTCATCAAAAGTTCATTATTTTGTTCAGCAACAAGAAGAACGGATATTAGTTCATGATACTTTTTGAAACCACGTTCTCGATATTGTTGTTGTAGAAGCATATTGGAAGCATGGAAAGTTGAGAAAGTTTTCTCAAGCATGTCTTCCTCGGTAACCTTTTCTCCGCATAATATTAATTTAGATGTGATACTAAACATTGCAGAGTTGTACTCGTTCACACTTTTAAAATCTTGCAACCTGAGGTGCATCCAGTCATAACGAGCTTTTGGAAGAATTACTTGTTTTTGATGGTCAAATCTTTCTTTTAATTTTTCCCACAATTCTAACGGGTCTTTCACCGTTAAGTATTCCTTTTTTAGGTCCTCATGAAGATGATGACGGAGGAATATCATTGCTTTAGCGCGCTCTTGTGAAGAGGCTTTATTTCCGGTTTTAATTGTTTCCCCCAGATTATTAGCGGTTAGATGGATCTCGGCATCAAGAGTCCAAGGGAGAAAGTCTTTTCCGGAGATATCAAGAACAGCAAAGTTCACTTTCGACATGTTTGCATTCGACATCTTAACTACGAAGGGAAAAAAAACCGTACCATTTAATAAAAATAATACACAATAAAGGCATTTGTTCATAAATGATATTGAAATTGCAGTTTAATAACATCATAAACAAAATGCTATTCTAAAGGCTATATATAAGGATTAGATAATTACAAAATTAATTGTTTCCTTCTTGTAAATTAATTGTTTATCATGCATATAAAACAAATGCTACGTAGTACTTGAATCATAAAAATGACTAAGCTATCCAGATGCAATGAAACGTATTCACACATTTAAACATAAAGAAGAGGAACGAAAAAAAACTATAACATAATGATTATAATTAAACAATAATAAAAAAAATAAGAATGATGGAACTTGAGGTTTCACAAAAATTACATAATGATAACATGAAGTTACATTTTGATTCTCTTGAGGGAATCATTATAGAACTTGAGGTTCTTCTTTTTCTTTCTTATATATAACGACATAACATGAGGTTATGGTTATGAATCATATTAGAACATGAGGTTTTAACTATTTTTTTTTCTTTTCGACATAACATGAGGTTATGTGGTTTTGATTGTTTCCATGTAGCCACAATAGAACATATGTTGTTCACGTAAACTACATGAAACTTTAAGAGTGCAATAGAAAAATGAATGAATAATTAAAACAGTTTCTCTTTATGTAATCACAATGGAACATTTTATTGTTCTTGTAAATTACAATAGAGATCAATAGGAATAAAGAACAATAAAATGAAATGCAAGTAATTCTGTTATATTGTAAATGCAACATATATACATGTCATTAGTAACCGTAAATGAAGCAACAGACCATTTATTGTTGTTATATACTAGTAACAGAAACATGCATGTTTGCAAATTGAACAACGAACAATAAATGAAAAAAAAAATATCAATAGGAATCAGTGCATTTCATGTAGCCGGTTAATTTTTTTTCTTTACCTCTTTTTGTTTAAAGCAAAGTGTTGATAACGTGTTATGAAATGTAAAGAATGATATGAGAGATTGAGGAGAAAAGAGATGTTTACTATTGAGTAGTGAATTAAAATTGAAGAACATAGGTTACATGTAGAGCCTATATATAAGGCTAAAACCCTAGCTTTCACCTAAAGAAATAAGATGAATAGACATAGCCCATAAGCCCATAACTAGCCCACAATAATATTTTACAATACTTAATACTTTATTTTATTTTTTATATATTTTGCAGTCCTTGTATTATTTGTGTAATGTATTTGTAGCTTTGTGTTAAATAATTGTTGTAAAGCTAATTATTTACGACAAAATTCTTGTTGTCCAAAGTGTCCACGTTAGATTATTGTTTATATTCTTTTTTTATTTGTCAATAATATCTGTCCCCTTCTAATATAATTGTCATGTTTGCTTATGAAATATTGATATTCGATTTGCTTGTTTATGACATTTTTGGTATGTGGTATAAAGATTGATATCGCGAATATTTGTAACTTGTTATAACGATTTCAAGATATATTTTATTTTACAGAGTAGTGCTTAGGGATGAAAAAAAAACCTTGTAGTCCGACGGTGACTCGATCCTCAAACCCGATTTGACTAAATAATCTCAGAGTTGACCGGGGATGTGGATGAGGACGAGGAATCCCCGAATAGTAAAACCGGGGATGGGACAGGGATGGGGATATCGTAAATCTTCGACCCCGAACTGTTTAATGTACAAATATATTTATATAAAGTATATTAATACTACATACACTTTTCTATGTATATGTTAGTGGGTATTTACAAGTATTATACATGAAGTATATTTGTATGTATATGTGATATTTAATGGATCAAATATTTTAAAAATGTTAAGCACTAACTACATAGTATTCAACCAATATTTTGCCCGAATACACACATTCGATGCACTTTATTTTTATATTACATGCGATGTTTCGGTATTTAGGACGCGTTAAGGTGGAATGACATTTAATTAATTAACTATATAATGTATGCTTTTAAGACATTTTATAGGTCAATTATATATATTTTCGATTAGTTTTGTAATTTTTATATTCAATTTATAATGACAGAAAATCCCCGAATCCCTGTAGGGATTCTCGATCCCCATTGGGGACGGGGATGTAAAACGATTCCCCGACGGGAATGGGGGCAGAGATGAGGATGGGAGTCAAAAACGGGATGAGGATTATGGTAAATACAATCCTTGTATTCGCTGACCCGTTGCCATCACTAATAATGCTTGTAAAGAATATAAAGTTTTACTTTAAAAATCAATCTTTTAGGGAACTACTTATGAGTTATGTCGTGTTAAGGAACATAGAAGTAGCATTGAAGCCATTGAGGATTCGCTTCGAGGCGAAGTTGCTTCCGCCAAGGAACACAACGGCCTTCTTGAGCAAGAGTGCGGTTATTTGAAATTAAAGGCGACGAGCCTCGAATCTATTATTGCTGAAAAGGACCGTGAACTTTCTGACTTAGGAGCGTCCTCTTCTTCTTTGAGGTCTCAGAATAAAAGTCTTGTAAATCAGGTATAGTTTTCCGCCCTTAACTGTTCTCTTCGTATTTTTATGTTTTCCTCTTCTTACGTATACATACATATATTCTTTAGGTGCATGAGCTGGAGACTTCTTCCACGGATCTCCGTGAGAAGCTGGAGATGTATGAGGGAAGCATGAAACGGTTAGAGGAGTTTTAAGACAACCTTATAAGACCTCTCAAGACTAGGTTAGCCGAGATTGATGCTGATTTCACCCGGTGTTGTATGCGCTTCCAAGAGAGTTTCCATCCGCACCTCCTCAACGTCGTTGCAGGACGAAGATGGTTACTAACTCACGGGATGAAGGTTCTTATGGCTAAGTATCTCAATTCGACTGAATATATGGAGGCTCTTGGAAATGATTTTAGCCCTTGCTATAGAGAAAGGGATGCAAGAGGGTCTGGCAGCTGGAATTGAGCACGGACAAGCTGGCAGATGTCTGACTGACCTTGAAGCTTACATTCCTTCCGCGGAGGATGACTTTAATTCTGTTGTCTCTGATCTTCGTGGCTTGAACTTTTCGCTTCTCCAGGAAATATCAAATAAGAAGGATGCCAGCACATAGGATATTATGGATCTTCTTCGCTTGGACGATGCCGTGGCCGGGGCCTTAGGGATGACTAATCTTTAACCTGATGTGAATTAATTGATGGTTCCTGTGCATCACAAGCAGGATAGGGTCGTTATTGGGAGCCAAGCGTTGTTCGTTGCTTTGGATATTTGTCGCGGAAGGGTGGAGAAGATGGAAAGAAATCTTGTTGAGCGTCTCCCTTTCTTGAAAGACGTATTTGTCTCCTTAGATCATCCTTTGTTCGCTGAGGCTTTGATTAAGCCGCCGGTTGAGGTTCCTGCTACAAATGTTTTATCTACTGTGGTCATTGTTCCCCATTCTGGTCCTTCTGTTTC
>BQNB010050703.1:17670-41382 GCA_026074375.1 Tanacetum coccineum
TCTTCTTTACCATCACTGGGTTGGAGAGCCAATCGTGATAATGAACCTCCCTCATGATCCCAGCTGTCACAAGCTTACTGACTTCGTCATTGATTGCTACATTCCTTTCTGTGGTTTGGCCTCTTTTCTTTTGCCTAACCAACTGACAACGTTTTCGTACATTCAACTTATGTTCCGCTATCTGCCTTGGAACGCCCGTCATATCCGTTGGGGTCCAAGTGAATATATCTAAACTCCGCTGAAGTAGGTTGCACAACTTACTTCTGGTTTTTTCCGTGAGGTCAGAACCGATCATTATTGTCTGTTCCGGGTGTTCCGGATTGATTGTCACTTTAATCCTTTCTTCTTTCACTTTGTTCACCGGAGGGGGTTGGTCTTCTGGTCCGGAGATCATCGCACATTCAATGGGAATGATTTTACTGCTTCTTAGCGTAAGTGTCCCTCCCATAACCGGGAACTTTATCATTTCGTGCGTTGTTGATGAGACTGCTTTTATTTTTCGCAACCCCGGCCTTCCGATGATCCCATTAAACGGATACGTTGATCTTACCACCATGAAGTCCATCCATGTTGATGTTGAATGTTCATCATCCCCAACTTTTACCAAAAGTGTTATTTGTCCTAATGGCCATTTTATTTCACCGCTGAATCCTACTAGCGAAGTTGTGGCCGGGACCATTTGATTTCTTATTTCCGGACGGAGTCGATTAAAGCAGTGCTCATAGAGTATCTCAAATGATGACCCTCCGTCAATACACATGCGGTGCACTTGGTGACCTCCAATCTCTGCTTCTATTATTAGGGGGCCTTCTGCTCCCTCATCGTTTCCCAGGGACGGGAATGATATTTCGAGGTCGGGTGAGAAACTTTGAGTTATCTTCTGCCTTACTGCCTTTTGTCGTGACTGAATCATTAAAATTGCCTGAGGTTTCTCTTTTCCGGAGGTTTCACCTTTCTTTTTCGGCTGTTCTTTTCCGCTGTTTTGCTTCAGCTCCCGGATTATGTGCGACAGTTTCCCGGCTTTGAGCATATCTTCAATTTGCTTCCTTAGATGGTTGCATTCATCTGTATTATGCCCCACTTCTCCGTGAAATTCGCAAAACTTGTTTGCGTTTCGCTTTTCAACCGGGGTTGTCATCGGAGGTGGGGTTTTGAATTTTCCTTTTTCTAAGGCCAGAATCTCCTTTGGGGTTTTTGTGAGAAGAGTGAACCTATCTGGTCTTTTCTCTGTCTTATGTTGGCTGCGGAAGCCTCCCCCTTTTTTGAAATTCTGCCTATGACCCCCTTCCTGGTGTCTCCAGGCCTGAGGGACTTTTTTCCTTTCTTGATTTGAGGCCGCCTCTTGCCCTTGAAGAAAAGACGTGGCCACCTGCATCATTTCGTCTATGTTTTTGGAATTTTCTCGTGAAATCTTTTGATAAGTTTAGGATTTGTGATTCCGTGCACGAATCCGAAGATTCTCATGCACTCCGGTGTTCCTTTAACATTTCCACTTTCTGACTTATACCTTTATATGAAGTATTCTGTGGACTCTTCGTCTCTTTGTTTGATGTTGTGGAGCACTATGGGGTCTCTGATGCACTTTTCTGTTGGAGGTAGTTTTTTAGGAATGCTTCTCTTAGATCGTTGTAATTGTCTATTGATTCTGGGGGAAGATCGTCAAACCATACCCGAGCGTTTCCGGTGAGTGTGGAATTAAACATGTGACACTATGTTGGCATGGCCCACTTCTCCGTTTTTGTTGCTGCCTGGAAGATTTTCAAGTGATCTTCAGGATCTTCGCTTCCGTTGTATGTTTTCACATGGCTTGGCATTCGCGTTTTCGGGAAATCAAAGTGACGGATTCGAGACGTAAACGGATCAGTCTTGGCACATACCCAAGGTTGGGAGAGATCATCATCTTTGGCACTGGACTTTTTTCTTCGTAATTTAGACTTTCAGTGCCCACCTTCACTATCTTCGCTTTCAGAGTAATTTTCCGTATACTTTGAGCTTTCCTGACGGCTATCGGAGTGCGCAGATGTACTCCGTCCTTCGCTTCCGAGTCTCTTGAACACGGTGCTCTCCCTTCTTTCCTTGCTCTTGTATTCATGTCGTGGCGATCTTGACTTTTCGCGCCTCAACCTAGTGAAGACGCTAGGATTGTGGCGCGGGCTGCGAAAGCGTCCCTGTCTTCTTGGCGATATTGTCCTGGACTCAAAATACGCCGATTCCTGCCCCCTAGTGCTCTTCTTCCGGGCATCGCCAAAGTCAAGCCTCGCTTTTATTTCCTCCAGCTCTTCTTTCTTTCTCTTCTCATACTCATACTTATCTGCCATAATTGGTAGTAGTTTCCTATAGTGCTTTTCGCAGAACTCTTCGATTTCTACAGCGGATGTAGTTCTCACGGAGTCCTGGGAGGTTTGTTTGTTCTTCCCTGTCGTATTCCGCACATCAGACTTGGGATGGCTAGGGGTAGGTTGTTCGTGATTGCTCATGGTGAGTATTTTCAAGGAACGCAGTTATATCGGTCCCACGGATGGCGCCAACTTGTTAGTACAAAAATCGTGTATGAGGGTGAATATGGGCTTAGATCATTTGGTGGATTGGGCCGGTGAACGGGCTATGATGTAGATCTTGTACTAATCCAAGTAATAAAGAGATAATCTGCACAGATGAGAGTAAACCGTTAGCCTTACCGCGGGGCGGACCCCACGATTAAGCTCCGGTGTGAGAGTAAGTATACATTTTTGTCAAAGAAAATGTCAGAGTATGTGTGTGTATTAATTGTCAGACAGAATGTACCTCTTTCGGGGTGTGAAATGACCCCTATTTATAGGCAAGCCTAATACTAGGGTTTCCTAGTATTTCGCTTGCGACTGTTAGTAGTCGGAGTGGGTCCCTTGTCGGGCAAAGGTCCACGTGTAATCGTGTCTGCGGACGCGAGTATTCTTCCGCGGTCAGTGTTTGTCCGCGGATGTGCAACGGGTGTGGCTTTGAAGATACTCACGTGCGTCTTTGAAATATCCGGATCGTGGCCCTTGTCAGGCTTAGTAGCCCGGCTATTTGTTGTATTGGGCCTGGGCCCCTTTGTGTATATTATGAATCAAGCCCAGTAAGCTTGGTGTTCATACTATACGTCATCAAGTAACATGGTCGACGTACATACATACATGCAAAAAGTGTTGATACGTACGCATAACTTGCTAATATTTTGTACGTATTTGAAATAATTCATAGTAAGTTTTTAGATACGATTATCTACATACATGTCGACGCTGACATGAAAGTTGATACGTGTGCACTTGCATAAGCAACAATAAGCACGTCGATTCTACACTTTTAAAAATGTTGCGATATAATTATTGTTTGGAGATGTTATACGTAGTATCATACATCATATTACTCTTTATATAAAAAAGAAGATAAATTAATATATGCGATATGACATATATAATCTTCCAATTTGTTAAATGCAGCACAATTACGTGTAACGTTCAGAATTTGTTGTTAAGAATGTATTGTTTTTCCATTTGAATAGTTGTCTTGGTAGCAATTTTATGGCAAAAATATATTTTCAAAATAGAAAGATGTCACCTAGCATTCATGGGTCTTTACTTAAGTAAAGTTAACATCTCGTATTAATTATCTTATCGTTTTGGTTCATTCAGTTTTCTTAATTTTTAATGAACGGTTGAGGTTTCCTGTTTAAGTTAAGGGGGTGGGAGAATTTGACTTATATGTATGTGATTTAGGGTATCTCCAATGTATAAGAGAATACAAAGTTCAATAAGCACCATTGCACCATGTAATAAAAAACTTCCATAATGCATATATATTAAGTTTTCATATTTTGTATTAAAAAACTAATTGGTGAGAGGGAAGTTCAACCACTAAGGTATTATAGGTGTGTGGCAGAAAGAAATTGTTATTTAGACACAGGCCGATAATGGGGATTGCGACAGGTGCGCATGTTATTATATGATTTGTTATCGCTTCCGCTATTACGTGCTTTGATGATTTGTTTAGATTATAATTGTTATGTATGCTAAAAATCAACATATTGTGGATGCCCTTAATCAGGGTATCCGTGTGACCGTTTACTTACACCCCTTTCCATGTCACCTCATATATGTACTGGTTTGAGCATGTGGCTTTTTATGAGTATATCAGATGTCTAACCGTCATGCCTAATTACCCGAAATCCTGTTCTAAACGGCCTACTAATAGAATATATAATCCAAGTTAACTGATAAAGTAGGAACATAACCATAACAAAATATAAACGGGTGTAAATTTTTTTTAAATAGTATTAGTGATAAAGTAAAAAAGTGAATTAAAATGAAGACTTCATTAAAACAAGAACACTAGATCACATCATGAAGTGAGTGCATGAATATATAATCCAAGTTAACTGACAAAATAAGGGCGAAACCCAAACCAAATAGAGATTTAAAAAATTAAAATAAAATCGAAAAAAATCTATGAGCGTCGCAGGACCCAACGGAACCTACACTTGTTTGGTCCCAGAATCCCTAGTATTTAACCAAAGTTTGTGTTACTCGGTTCAAATTAATGTCGTAGGTTTCGAATGAAAAAGGTTCGTGTTTTGCAAAATAAGATGGATACATCATACATAAGAATAGGTTATATTGGGTTGTGGGGTTTTGAATCCGGATCGAACGGTGGTTGGAACCCTTTTCTGGTAGCACATCTGTCAGACCTGCCATCTCCTTTTTCAAAACACACGTATTCCCACGCGCCTTTTTTTGCTGCGTTTCTGCCACGGCAATGACCAATTCCTTCCTTTTGTTTCTCCCCATTTTTTATTTTCTCTTTTAACCATTTGTTTAATGCCTTGCTAAATACTCGTACAACTTTTGAAACTTTCAATACAATCAAACCATCATTTATATTTACAGTATTACTTGTGTATTTCTTCTAAATATTATCAAAATAGGTAGAAAGTTGTGGACATAGAATACAATGAAATAGTCACTTATTTCCTAAACGTGGGATGATAGTGTTGATACAAAAGTTAGGTCGGGTCTTATTTAGTCCGAATAGACAGCTATTCGGGTATGTAGTGCCTCGTTCTTGTATCAAGTGAACTTGTTTGAAAGACCCTGCACAAGGAATAACACACCGTTAATCTTATCGTTGGAGCGGATCCCACGATTGGACTCCGGCATGAGAGTAAGTATATAGTTTTTGGGAGTAATCGAATGTAATTAGGGTTTCAGTTTGCAAGAGATACCTGTATTGATGATGAGTGAGTTCCTTTTATAGACTAAATAATCCTTAGGGTTTCCATAACTTTCGGCCCAAGACACGGCCGAAATCGTAGGGATTCAAAATTATACTAACTGATTTAAATAAGTAAAGCATATCTCTTACTTAATTAGGTTATTTTTAAAGATAACTTGTGAAGATACCGCGACCACGGACAGCATGCCGGTAGCCGTGACCCATAGGTCCAAGAGGCCGTGACCGCGATGCGTGAGCCGAAGGCCCATTATCAACTACCAAGCCCATAATAGTATGAGTGGGCTGGGCCGGTCCATACTAAACGTCATCATGTCCCCCCAGTCTAGGAGATGCGGCCGTGGTCGGGACCGCGGTCACGGTTCCTCGACTCCAACTACCTTGAACCTTGCTGGAAACGCGTAACCTCTAAAACCGTAAATTGAGCTCCGTAGCGTAATTATAGAGCCCATTTATCAAGAAACGGCGAAGACGGCTAGATGGTGGGACGTCCGGGCTCACAACCGGTTCATCTGCCTCGCAATCGTAGCCATCCGAAAAGTCAGTGGAGGACACGTGTCAAACATCCAATAAAGCACATTTGTCGAGGACATAGTATAAATAAGGCAAGCGATCACTTTTCATGTTTCCACGGTTTTCGAATCAAATAACCGTTTTTACACACACAACCGTACAAGACACTTATTTCCACGGCATCCCCTCACTGCAAGTTAGTACATCACGCCTCTTTGTAAAACTAATTAAAAATGGGTAGGGATACCATTCAACTCGAGAACGCCGTATCAACCATCTCTCAAGAGTATCTGCTAGAGTTTACCTCTGAGTACGACATACCAGAAGACTTGCATCCAGAGTTACCTGATCCAGAGGACACGATCGTGGATTTTTCGGAGGGCAAAGTCGGTGTGTACACCGAGTTTTTTGAGTTTGCAAATTATCGCATCCCCATATCACAATTCCTCTTCGTTATTCTTGGTCATTACCAAATCCACTTGTCACAATTGTCAGTGATAGGCGCGGCCAAAGTTACTAACTTTGAAATTAACTGTCGGGTCCAAAACATAATTCCCACACCGAACTTATTCTGTGTCTTCTACATCCCTTCCTTTAACTCAGGATGGATGTCGTTTAGCAAACGACCGGGGAAGAACACCTCGCAATGCTATACAAAGCCCATTGACTCCTTAAAGAACTGGAACAATCGCGTCTTCTAGGTAGACGAGAGGATATTCCCCACCGACGTGGATTGACGTACAAGCGCCCCAAAGGATGGGATGCCATTAGCTGGTTCTTATTCCGCAGCGGACGTAGCAGCGTTGGATATAAACCGTACCCCCTTCCAAAAACTACCGGAAACCTTATTATGCCTAGTAGGGCTGAGTCGGAACTATTACCTGGGGGATGACATGTATCCCACATTCCTCTATGATGATGACCGGGGTGGGTGTGTTATAAGTTATCTTTATTAATTGCATGTTTAATAAAATAGTCTGACAACTCCCGTGTGATTGCAGAAATGGATGTGTTCAGCCTGATGTGCAACCCGAACCCGTTCAAAGTAAAGACTGGGACTCGGCCTTGCGCTGCCCATGAGGTGCCACTACTGATTGCCATGGCAAGCCGCGTAATAGGTATGGAGGATACAACTGTGGCGTCAAGATCCTCAGGAACACCTTCCATAATAGAGAAGTCGCCACTGGATTTTGATAATGAGAACCCTACCCCATCAACTACTGAAGGAGTCGGGGCGGGGGGTCAAGCTCAGGACGGACTGACACATGAGGTCCCTTCGGTGGAGACTGCAACGACCACGGAGGTCATTCAAGAGCCAGTGCTTAAGAAAGAAGTGGCCGCTACAGGGCCACCTATGAACAAAAGGCGCCGCCAGAGGGGTACTGATGAGGCAGAGGCAAATGCGCATCCAATGTGTTAAGGAAGGATCATGCTACCCCACATCCTGCACAGAGTACCCGTAGGGGGAAATCCCTAGCTGCAATGGGTTTAGAAGTGAGCGCTACCTTCACACCTGTTGCTCAAGAGACTTTTGCTGGTACAAAGAGTGTAAGTGACCTAGATCCATTATCTTATGCGAGGCCGCCACCGCATTCTGAGCAAGACGTTGCCTAGTAAGTGATCTAGTCCTAACATATTCCTTGTTATATGTTGTTTTGGAAAGTAGTACTAATTAAATCATGTGTGTCTCATAATGTGGATGCAGATCTTCCAAGGGAACGGCTACCAAGATCCTCCCCCAATATGTTGCTATCACGAAGGTTAATGTCCAGCTTTCCGTGAGGAGTCTAGATTCGGGGAAATCGACCTCTATCCCATCCATGGATAGGTCGCCAGGAGGTATCTATCAACCTGGGTGGAGCATGACTAACAACTGCCGCCTAGACACCCTCGAGGCATGCCAAGACATGGTAGATCACACAGTGCCGCCGGGATACTTCTATGAGCTTCGCTACTTGCCCAATACTGAATTCCTGGCCAGTATAACATGAACCTGGCATGGCAGGTGGCGATGGGTTCTCAACTCAGGCTAAGATTCGAACAAGAAGTCAGGTTGTTGAAGGAAGCCAAAGCCAAGATAGCCAGACGAGATCAGAGAATCCAAGTAAGGGAGGAAGAGATAAAGAAACTTGATGAAGAGATTAAATCCCTCAGGACCGTGGAAATAGAAGTGCATGGCCTTCGTAACCGGACCCGAAACTTGGAGACTCTGCTTGAGGCTGAGGTAGATATAAAGAAGGTTGCGGAGGCCAAGAATGATGATTTAACTAAGGAACTGGAAAGCCTCCGCGCCCAGTTTTTTGACCTCAAAGTTAATAACAATCAGTTGTCCCAGCAGGTATCCAACCTTCAACCACAAGTCACAGGTGAGGAAAGGATAAAAGCCTCATTTGAAGAGTTTAAAAAGTATGAAGATGACAAGGTTGAACAATGGTGTGCGGAAATGGATGCAATATTAGATGCGCTGAGCATAGACTTTGATGCGGAGTTGTACCCTTATATGCTGACGGCGATCGCAAGTCACCGATGGGTTATCGGCCACGGTCTAGCTGTCATGAAGTGTGCTGAATCTACAGAGACGAGGCAAGTATTTGCTGATGTCGTATCTACTGGGATAGTTAAAGGTATGAGTGAGGGACTCAAACATGGGGTAGAGCATGGAGAGGCGAAGTGTTAGACTAGCCGACTATTGAAGGACTATACGACCCTAGAGGCTGAAGCTAAATATGTTGCTGCCCTTTCAAGCATTGAGGAAGGATTGAAAATTTACAGTTCCGATAGACGATCAGCTGGAGAAGTTGACAGGAAGGCCCCATAGACCGTGGTCATGCATCCCTTAATACTTTGTAGAGGTAATCTAGAGAAGACACTCCTTAGTGGATCTGTGAGCTTTGCCCCAACTTTTCCCAGCTAAAGATCCTTGTGTACCCTAAGGTACGTGACCCTAAAGATCCTTGGTCCTTCAAAGAGGAGATACTGTTGGCAGATGCCATCATGGCTAACATAAGCCGCACCGAAAAGAAGAAGAAGTATCGGGTGGTGTGTCATACCTATGGGGTCGCATCTGCCCACCATGCCAGATCTGACGGCGTCCTAGTATCAGTGCCTACCATTGCTCCTCGGGGTCTTGCCATCCTGCTGGCGGATGCTGCTACGCAGACTGAAGATGAGGCATCTACGAGATTGCTTAGATCCAAGTCCTTACCACCTATGTATAATTTGGATTGGCCATAATACCGTATGTGGTACTTAGACAATATTTTTTGTTTGTAATATATCCATGGATATCTGTGGTTAACAATGTTTATAATTTATCATTGCCTGATATATTTTGTTTATAATCGCACTGGTAGTGTCTTACATGCTCCGTGATAGTCTTTTCTTATATACCTAAGGTCTTAAGTATACGTAAAGTAAGGTCGCGGAATCCGTGACCGCTGGAGTTGCAACCCTCTTACGCGGCAAGCCGATTATAAGGATGCCTAGCCTATAATTATCCAGAGATAGTCATGAATGGAAAATAATATGAATTAAATAAAAAGATAGATTTACTTAAAAAGGGTTTAACTTTTCATATAAAGAAAGCGATGGGTTAGCTAGACCCAACGGAGTTTTATTCATTCCCTAAAAACAAAAAGAAAAAAAATACATGGATTACTTTATTACGAGTCCTAATTGTAGTGCGAATTCATCCATGCATGAGTCGTGGCTCAAAGGTAACACTTCTTTAGATTGGCGATGTTCCATGTCCGCGGAAGGACCGCGCCGTCCATGGACCTTAGCTTGTACGCTCCATCTCCGAGTGCTTCCATAACCTCATAAGGTCCTTCCCACTTTTGGCCGAGTTTTCCCCCATCCATAGCATGACTTGCCTCGTTACTACAATAAACAAAGTCTCCAGGTCTAAAAGTAACACCACGGACCCTAGCGTTGTAATACTTTGTCATTTTCAATTTGGCCTTGGCTTCATGAATTGCTGCGCGTTCACGCCGCTTTTCCAGTAAGTCCAAATTTAGTCATAGCTCTTCATCATTGTGTACGGCGTCTACTACCGCAGTGTGGTACGTTGGCATTCTGATTCCTGCAGGTATGACAGCTTCTGTTCCATAGGTCAAGGAAAAAAAGGGTATCACCATGGCTTGACTTAATCATCGTACGATGGGCCCAAAGGACATGGGGAAGTTATTCTATCCAATTGTTGTTTCCCTCACCTAGGCGGGCATTGATTCCTTCACCCAAGCTTCGGTTTGCTCTTTCCACGAGTCCATTAGACTGCGAGTGTTTCACTGAGGCGAAGCATTATGTGATATTCAGCTTTTCACACCAATCCTTAAACGGGTTGTCGCTGAATTGTTTACCATTGTCCGAAACTATTTCTCCTGGGAGACCGAAGCGACATACTATGTTGTCCCACAAGAACTTCTTTACCTAATTGCCGATGATTTTTGCCACGGCTTTCACCTCTATTTACTTCATGAAATAGTCCATAGCGATTATTAAAAACTTGACCTTTCCTAGTCCCTCCGGGAAAAGACCAGCTATGTTAATTCCCCACTTGTAGAACGGCCATAGAGCCGTGATGGAGGTTAGCGGTTGCTAGGGGTTTCTTGCCACAAGACGATGTATTTGACAGTCGTTACATGCGCGTATCATATCTCGTGCGTCCTGATGCATGGTTGGCTAATAATATCCCAATAGTATTGCTTTGGCTACCACGGACCGTGGGCCTGCGTGTATACTACACGACCCCTCATGAATTTCTCAGATCACATAATTCACTTGAAGTGGTCCAACACACCTTAGCCACGGCTTTAGGAATGACCGCCTATAAAGAACCCCTTCCAACAATTCGTACTGTCTAGCCTTGATACGGAGTTTGCTTGCCTCCTTTCTATCATCGGGAAGGGTCTCATCTTTTAAGTATTCGATTATTGGTGTCATCCATGTTGGTCCTTCTTCTTCTACTACTGTCGCTACTTCCTCCTCTTGTATGGATTTCTCTTTAAGTACTTCGACCAAGATCTGTTTTGATAAGTTCGCAAATCTGGTTGACGCGATTTTGCTCAGGGCATCTGCTTTCTTGTCTTTACTTATTGGGACTTGGCTTATGGAAAAGTTAGCGAAGACGCTGATCAGGCTTTTGGCCTTCTCAAGGTACTTGACCATATTTTCTTCTTTGGCGACGTATGTCCCTAGGATTTAGTTTGCCACCAATTTAGAATCTACACTTACGTTCACATTGCGCATCCCCATTTGCGTTGCTATCCAAAGGCCAGCTATTAGTGCCTCATACTCTGCCTCATTATTAGAAGCGGTGAACTAGAACCTTAGCGCGTAGGTAAACTCTGTTCCCCCCGGCTTGTCAGTATTAAGCCAGCACCTGACCCATCAACATATGATGATCCGTCTGTGAATAATGTCTACGACTCTTGTGGGATTTTGACTACAGACGTATCTAGTGGTGCTTCGTCCGGCTTCTCGACAAGGAAATCCGCTAGGATTTTTCCTTTCATAGATGTCCCTGGCCGGTATGTGATATTGTGTTCTCCTAGCATAACGCTCCATTTTTGTAATCTCCTGGCCACATCAGGGCGGGATATTATTTGTTTGATGGGTTGGTCGGTGATAAATGCAATAGGGTGCGCTTGGAAATATCTTCGTAACCTCTTGGCTGCGAAAACCAGTGCTAGGACTAGCTTTTCCATTGGGGTATAGTTTAGTTCAGGGCCCTGTAATGCACAACTTATGAAATAGATTGGCGTCTGAACCGTGCCCCTTTCAGTCATCAAGACCGCACTAATAGCTTCGTGGGATATGAATAGGTATACAATCAGTTCCTCCTTTGGTTTGGGTGTTACCAGCAGGGGTAGCTCTGACAAGTGTTGCTTTAGCTGTTGAAGGCTTGTTTTGCTTCTGATGTCCAATAGAAGTCACTCTTTTTAATGCACTTCTTCAAAGTTTTGAATAGCGGCAGGGATTTTTCCATGGACTTGGAGAGGAATCTGTCTAGACTAGCCAACTTTCCATTGAGGCTCTGGACCTCTTTGATTGTCCGTGGGGACGAGAGTTGTAGCACAACTTCTGTTTTATCTGGGCATGGTTTTATCCCTTCCAGGCTAATCATGTACCCCAAGAACATTCCTTCTACTGCCTCAAACGTATATTTTTTTGGATTGAGCTTCATGTTTATTCTTCATAACGTACAGAACGTTTCATCGATGTCCCTTAGCATCTCTGCTTCTGTGTAACTCTTAATAACCAAGTCGTCGACGTACACTTCTATGTTCCGACCAATTTGTTTGTCAAAAGCTTTATCCACCAGCCGTTGGTATGTGGCGCCAACATTTTTAGGCCAAAGGGCATTTTGGTATAACAATATACCCCTTGGCTTGTGTGGAAAGCCGTTTTCTCTTCATCTGACTCTGCCATCTCTATCTAGTGATAGCCTTTGTAAGCGTCCAAGAAACACTTAAAGGGGTAGCTGCATAGAGATTCGACCTTTCAGTCGATTTCAGGAAGGGGGTAATAATCCTGCGGACAGGCCCTGTTTAGGTTTGTGAAATCCACGCACATCCTCCAGCTACCGTCATGCTTTTTCACCATGACTAGATTAGACAGCCAGTCATGATAATAAACTTCTCTCATGATCCCCGCCTCTACTAGTTTTTGTACCTCCGCTTGGATTGCTTTGGCACGTTCTGAGGCCTAACGCCTTTCATCTGTTAAACAGGTAAATATCCTTCCCAGATATTAAGCCGATGTTCAGCTACTGATCGCGGTACTCCTGTTATGTCTGACTGCTGCCATGCGAATATATCCAAGTTTTCCTTCAGGAGTGAGCATAGTTCTGTCCGTCCTTTCGCGGATAGTGTCCCTTCGATTGTCACTTCTTAATCCGGGAAATTCGGATGTAGGGCTATTTTAAAATTTTCATGACGAACTTCAGCCTCTTTGAGTATCTCCTTGGATGATGTAGTCACTGTGGCGCACTTATCGGGTATCAATATAGTGCTACGGATAGTGACTATTCCTCCATCGACCGTGAACTTAAGCATTCCATAGGCTGTGGATGGTATCGCCTGTATTTCTCTTATTCTAGGTCTTCTAATGATACCGTTGTACGGTGACAGTGACATCACGATCATGAAATTCATCCATTGCTTTGTTGTAGGCATGCTCTCACTCCTATTGAATACAGCTAAGTTAAGTTGTCCCAGCGGCCATATAGTTTCTCCACTAAAACCGGTTAACAACGTCGTTGCCGGGACCATTTGGCTCTTGATTTCTGGTCGGAGCCGGTTGAAGTAGTGTTCGTAGAGCACTTCCATTGAGGAACCCCCGTCTACATACATGCGATGGATCATGTGTCCACAAATTTCCGCTTCTATAACAAGCGGACCTTCTGTCCCCTTGCTGGTAGTGAGTGGTGGGAACGTAATTTCGCTAACACATGCAAAGCTTTGAGTCACTTTTTGCTTTGTCGTTCTATGCCACGGTTGTACCATATAGATTTCCAGTGACTTATCTTTGGCTGAGGCTTCCTTCTTTCCAACCTTTGCTTGATCTCGACCTTGTTTAATTTCTTTAATCAAATGCAAGAGTTTTCCTGCTTGCACCAACTCTTCAATATGATTTTTTAACTGCATACATTTATCCGTGTTGTGTCCTTTATCATTATGGAAGTCACAAAACTTGTCGCTACTTCTCTTCTCCACCAGGGTTACCATGGGTGGTGGTGGTTTGAATTTTCCTGCCTCGGCCACGAGGATTTCTTTGGGTGTTCTGATTAGGAGGTAAATCTGCTAAACCCCCGTCCTTCCCTTGACTGACCTTAGAAATTAGATTTCTGCTCGGAAGCAAGCCATTTGGACTGATCCTGTGGTTTCCATGGTGCGTGACCTTTTTTTTGGAAGCGGTGGCGGTTTCTCCTCATATGAAGGCAGCAGTGACTGTCATCATTTCTTCCATAGTCTTTGGAACGTGTTCGTTGAGGCACTTTGTCAACTCAGGGTTGTTAACCCCATGCATGAATCCGGAGATTCGCATGCACTCAGGGGATCCTTTCATGCGCCCAGTCTCAACTTTGAACTGCTCCATGAAATCCTTGATGGTCTCTCCATCCTTCTACTTGATATTGTGGATTTCCACTGGATCTTTTATGTACTTCTTTTGCTACATGAAATATACTAAGAAGGCTACTTTGAGGTCCTTGTATCCTTCTATGCTTTTTGAAGGGAGCTCATCGAACCACACTCTTGCGGTCCCTATTAAAGTAGAATTGAACATATGACACCACGTAGGCATTACCCAGCGTTCCACCTATGCTGCGGCTTGAAATTTTTTTACGTGATCCTCTGGGTCCCCAATTCCATCATAGGTTTTCATGTTATTAGGCATTCGTGTTTTTTGCAAACTTTTGAAATTGCAGATTCGAGGTGTGAATGGATCCACTTCTTCAAATGACCAGGGCATTGCTAAATCGTCTTCATCTGTAGGCTTGTGCCTTTTTAACTTTGACTTCCAGTGTCCTCCATCGCTGGTGCCACTCTCCGATACGGGAGATAATGGGGATTCACTTTCCCTTCCTCTTTTCATGATACGAGAGCGACCCCTGTCGCGAGAGTGATGTCCATGTCCGGATCTTGTCTTGTAGGAGGAGCATGTATTACCATATGATTCTTTGATGCCACAGGAGTGGTCTCTACTTTAAGGACGATCCCTGCTGAGAGAAGAGTCCTGTTTGTGACGGTGACCTCTACTGTGAGAATGATCCCTAGAACTTGTCCTGTCCGGCCCGGACTTAGTTGTGCTTGGCGAGTAAGTGTCACTAAGTCGATCAAACGCGCTCTGCCTCCGATGGCCTAGCCGACCAAACATGTTTCCATCATTGTCTTCCAAGAGATCCATGGCCTTGAGCCTTCCCGACGGGTTACGGTACATTGAGGACAAGGTCCCAACACTTGAGTTTTGAGAGTCCTCTCTCATTCTTCGAATTTTCTTGGTATTATCCCCAAAGTCCAGCCTGGTATGGACTTCTTTTCGCTTATCACGGCGAATCTTATCCATAATGACCGACAAGATTTCCTCGTAATGTTCCTCACAGAAGTCTAGGATGTTCACCCTTGGTGCGGCATCCATTTCATTCGGCGTCTTTTCTTTGGTTGTAGTTTTGTGACAGTGGTCACAATGGGGGTTGTGTTAGCTATTGCGCTCATTCTTCTGAGAGTAATTCCTAGTGTTGGGTCCCATGGATGAAGCCAACTTGTTGATACAAAAGTTAGGTCGGGTCTTGTTTAGTCCGAATAGGCAGCTATTCGAGTATGTAGTGCCTCGTTCTTGTATCAAGTGAACTTGTTTGAAGGACCCTGCACAAGAAATAACACACCGTTAATCTTATTGTGGGAGCGGATCCCATGATTGGACTCTGGCGTGAGAGTAAGTATATAGTTTTTGGGAGTAATCAAATGTAATTAGGGTTTCAGTTTGCAAGAGATACCTGTATTGATGATGCGTGCGTTCCTTTTATAGACTAAATAATCCTTAGGGTTTCCATAACTTTCGGCCCAAGACACGGCCAAAATCGTAGGGATTCGGAATTATCCTAACTGATTTAAATAAGTAAAGCATATCTCTTACTTAATTAGGTTATTCTTAAAGATAACTTGTGAAGATACCGCGACCACGGACAGCGTGCCAGTAGCCGCAACCTGTAGGTCCAAGAGGCCATGACCACGATGCGGGAGCCGGAGGCCCATTATCAACTACCAAGACCATAATAGTATGAGTGGGCTTAGCCGTTCCATACTATACGTCATCAGATAGATTTTTCATTTATAAATTAGGGTAGATTACACGCTTCATCGCACAACTTACCTCGTTTATCTGTTTAATCCTTCGTTATGGGGTTTAGCCAGGATAGTCTCAAATATGGCCTTTTTGGTGCACACTTGGTCCTAAGCTCCCACATGACTTGCACACGATAGGTCTTTTAGTCATTTGACTTTTATACAATTTTACATTACACGTCAACATTTAATTTTCACACTATTCCACTTCACCTACACATCTGATGCCTATCATTTCACAAATTTAGTCCTGCCCAACTTCACCTCCAATTTCTCATATCTCACCCTACTTCTCTTACGACCAAGACTTATTTTTTAACATTAAAATCCTTTATGAAATAGTTATAAGGGAATGGAAGATCTGAATTTTTTTGACTAAAACCACTTGACAACTGATTGAAGAACTAGAATATGCATATTGTAATCACTTGAAACCCTTTCGCCTAAACTTTAATTTTTAACAAATATGTTGTTCTTTACATATTTTATTGTCGATTTATGAAGTCAATTTTTTTATTTTCATATAATGCACCATATATCAATAGGAATACACCATTTAACAAGTTTCCAGAGAGACGATATGTTGATGGTGCAGTCGCCATTTTTAATATGGTGGATATTGAACTCTTTTATGTGATTGAGCTAGATGAGATTGTTCTAAACTTAGGGTATAAAGATGAGTCTTTGCCTCTTTTTAATGACTATCTAAGACCAACAAGTAATCTAGATGAAGGGTTGTATGCTTTGGCATGTGATAAGGATATTCATTGTCTGGCTATGCTTGTTAGAAGTTTTTTGTTGGTTGAGGTATATATAGAGCATGGTTATACGCCTATTCTTTCTCACTTAAGGGCATCACCACAAGGAGTTTAAGGGCAACAATAGAATATATTATTGAACCTAGTACTAGTGCAGCAAAAAAATCTAATAAATTAATGTTGTTGACAAGGCATGATTATAATACACATGATAAGGATTTTGTTTGTGACTGTTACACCTAGGTCTATACCTCATGGTTTGTTAACCCCTTCTACTAATGAGTTTGTCATTACTTATACACAATTGAGTGGTGTACAAGCTCTTGACTCACAAGACCATATTCTTCCAATAATATAATCACAGTTTAGTGCCATAAACCTGGGTTTTATCTTAGTGCAACCAACTGTTAATAAGGTGATAGATGATGTGATTAAGCATATATCATTTGATGATATGGAATTGGATGGAGAACCATGCTTTGGTGATGTTGCAAGCAGTAATTTAGACAATTCTAGTTTAAGTCATGATGAGTCTTTTGGATTTGATGACTTAGACTTAGAATTAAACTTAACTCATGACCTAAATGTTCCTCAAACTGAAATGCAAGAAGAGGTTCCTTTGTCTGAGGTTCCCAATGACCATGTGGTCAATAAATCAGACACACATGTTGATGTAGAACCAGTAGTTCATGTAGGTAGAATTGAGGAACACTTTGTAGAACAGGTTAAAGTTGTGCATGTTAGTGGTCAGAAATATGTTGAACAGGGTGATGACATCAAATAACGTATATTTTATAGCATCATTTATTCCATGTAATTAACCCATTTTGTATAATTATTGCAAAGAATTATTACTTAATCTTTTGTATTTGAGAATTGCAGTAATTATGGAGTAATTGGTGAATATTAGCAAAAGGTGCACATTCTGGAGCTTAAACGAAGATATTTTGAAGATTACTATTCTGACAACCAATACGCCGTATCCATCAAGGAAGATACGGAGTATCTGTGCCTGCACTTACCAAAGACCATAAAGGAAACAAGATCAATACGTCGTATCCAGAAAAGACCAATACGCCGTATTGAAGATATAGAAGGTGAATATTCTAGAAGATATCAAACGTGATCCCTACTACAAGAAACCCCAATACGCTGTATCCAACACATTAAAAACGCCATATCGACACCGACTCCAGACCCTATAAATACAAAACTCAAAAATGAGTTTTAAGTGTGCTAAATCATATTCTTGATACCTAAACCACAAAAGTTGATTTTCAGAGGAGAAAAAGAGCAGAAGAGGTCTTGCAACGCATTCTAATCCATAGGAGACAACGTGTAATTTCTTATACTTTTGTAATCGTTTAGTTTTTGGTATCATTCGTTAACTCGGTTAGTTTACCTTGGCTAAGCCATTACTCTTGTATTAATTATGATGTTTGAAGGCTAATACCTTCAGGTATTAGCCATTATTATGAAGATCTGAATGTTTGGTTTTGTTTATATCTTGATTTCTTAATTTATCATTGTATGCTTGTTTATGTTTATCAATTTATACTTGTTTACGTGCTTTTGTATGCGACCTATCATTCAACTAGATCTAGTGATACGGACCAAGTAATCTAGATGCCGGGATAGCTCTCTATATAGTAATTTATACATCTAGAATCATAGGATCATAAATATTATCTTGCTAAATTCGTGCTAAGGATACTCTTCTGTCTTAACTAGTTAATGGATATTGCCTTTGGTTTATTAAACAAGTTGACTAGCAGGTGAACCTAGATAATTTAACAAATAACGTTCTAATTCTATTGGATAGTTAGACAAGTGGACTACTAGTGTATAAATGGCCATTAAGCAGTAAGTGGGTAAAGTCTCTATGAGCTAGGGTTTAACAAGATCACCATTGCTTTAATCCCTAAGATAGATTATAATCAGCAAATAAGGATGCTTTATGCAGATGCTTTAATTGTGACAGAATTAATATGTCTAGGTCTTAGGATAAAGTCCCGCCTAAGTCTAAGAATGATATGCCACATCGATATAAGTAATCATTGCACTGAATAAACAAACCAACTTCTAATCGGATTAATGATGGCTAATATAGTTTCTATCATAAGACTTGACCAATCTTTTATCTTCTGTTAATTTGCTTGCGTGGGTTAAAGTGTTTGGAATTAATTATAGTCACCACCAAACCCGTGCCAGTCTCTCAGACTGAAAACCCCCTTTTACCTGTTAGAATTAGGATTAGAACTAACATAGAATTAGCATAGGTTTGACTTAGATTAGAATTAACTTAGATTAGTAAACTAAAATATTAATAAATTGAGAGATTTAACCTCGCTTTAAGTGTCTGACACCCTAATTACCACGAATCTACCACCGACCGGGTACACTACCCGTTAAAGTGTTGTTTTTGGTTAAGTCGGCAAAATATAAATTTAAAACTTGAATCGTAAAAATATACACCACACAACGACACATCAAGTTTTTGGCGCCCCTATCGGGGAGTGAAAATTAATCTTGAATTTTTATTTTATATTTTTATTTTTAGCATTAGATCTAACCCTTAAGAGTAGTGGTAATTAGATTAGTGTATATTCTTGTATATTATGTATATTTTATATATTTGTTAGTTTAATTATTTGCTTGTATATTTGTGTGTTTAATTTAATTGTTTTTCTAATACAATGTTCTGGTCGATAACTCGATACGGCGTATCCACTCCCTTCGGATATGGCGTATCCAACTTTCTATCCAATACAGTGTATTCACTCAAAAGATTAATATGGCGTATTCACTTCTATTGAATACGACGTATCGATCATCTGAAATAGAATCAGAATCCTTGTTTTCATATTTGATTTTCGTGCTAAAAATTTTTCTATCTTTCTTCAGAGCAAATCCTGCTGATATTTTTACCTTTGTTACAGATAATTCTTATCTGAGCTAGTTGATTGAAGAAGGAACTACAAGAAGTCATGGCTGAACCAATTCTAAAAGCTGAAACCCAATTTCTAAAAATCAAATAACATGAGAAAAAAATAAATGGCTCAAAAAATACTGAATCAAAAAAATATTTACTTTTTTTCCACCTAATTATCGATATATACCCTTGGAGATCAGCAAGGACATTTTTTTTGGAAGGGAAAACTACAAAAAGAAATGCATTACCCAGGGTTGTGGATTGTTGAAAAGTGGACAATGATGGACCACATTGCTAAGGTACTTGAAATGATTGATTTAATCTACATTCTTTTGGGTTTGTTGGTTTTCCCATTTTTTCAATCTCTTGAATGGGGAATATAATTTCCTCTCGCGGTGGCTTGGATGGACGCAAACCAATGGAGGGATAAATCGAGGGGGGGGAAAGGGAAAAATATATCACCGGTTTGGGGAAGAACTTGTCTAGGGATTTTTTTTTTTTGTTAAATTTTTATTCTGAAAATCATTTACGATGGGAGAAAATAAAAATAAAATGTTTGGCGAAGGGAGGGGGGGGGGGGGGGGGACAAAAAAAAAAAAACTGGGGGAAATTTGGATCTACTTTGAATTTCATATTCGCTGGGAGTATTAAAAAATTCCCATCCATTTTTGATTAAAAAAAAAAAAACATATTCTTGGGAAATGGGGAAGGAAGGGAGAAGGTAACTATAAAAAAAGTTTTTTATTTCATTTTGCTTGGCATTGAAATGGGGGGAAGGCTAGAATAAAAAGGGACGAAAATGGGATGGGCACAGGGCAGGGTCTCTTAGGAGTAGTAATAAATACTTTCTTTAACTTACTGACTCTTGTGATTCTTCAAAAAACCTAAATCTAAATTAAAAAACACGGTGAAAAAAGGGAAACCCACCCAAAAAGGGTAAAGGGGATGGACCAAAGTCAAGACGGATATAAGCGCAAAGTTTGTATTAGTAAAATACAATCCAAACTCCCTATTGATGGAGACAATTCTAACAAATAGGAATTATGCAAGGGACATAAATAGTTGTTTTGAAAAAGCTATGTAGTAACTCTCTTGGACCCAATGAAGTATATATTTTTGCTTAATAAAGGGGGAAGGATGGTTTTGTGTAATTTTTTGATTATTTGGTGGAAGGAATAACAAAAAAAAAAACGTAAAGGAATTAAATTTGGTCCAGGGAATTCTACCTAGATATTTTTTTAGAGAGAAAAAAAGGACAAAACGAATGGGGAATGGTTGACGCACCCCCCACCAAATAATGCGTATAAAGGAGAAAAAATCTAAAAGAAAAGGTCTAAACTTAAATGGGGGACCTTTGTTGTAATAACAAAAAAGTGCTTTTTCTTCGGGGAAGGGGGACAAACCCCGGGGATGGTTATTTTAATTTTTTTTTTATCTGGGAGTCTGGGTCTTCCCAGGTCATCAATCGACAATAGCCGCTTCTTATTACCATATGGGGGCCGTAAGTGGATT
Organism: Tanacetum coccineum; assembly: GCA_026074375.1. Lineage (NCBI taxonomy): Eukaryota > Viridiplantae > Streptophyta > Magnoliopsida > Asterales > Asteraceae > Tanacetum > Tanacetum coccineum. Next base: position 38,475 of record BQNB010050703.1, read on the forward strand.
GTCATGGGGGGGGGGGGGGGGGACATTTATCCAGTCTTTACTTTTTTATTAGCCATACTTTAATAAAAAAATAACATATTATTGTCAGGTTGATGGCAAATACGGGGTTATATTCATTACATCTTTGATTGTACGGGCGTATTCCCACCTGACCTGGGAACCATTATTGTTGTTTGTTTAGTTTAGTTTTTTTAAATTTACCCCGTTGATGGTTACCATAAAATAGGATAAATGCAATGTTTTTTATTACTACTGCTAGTTTAAGTTTCTACTATCTTGAATTCATTATTCTTATTATGTGTCATGGAGGGTAATTTGAGACATTGGAAGGCTGGATTAGTAGTGTAGTATATGATTTGTAGTTTTAAAGATTCAAGTTGCTTATCTTCACAAGAACCCTATTGGATTATGACAAAAAGGGGAAGAAGATTACAGAGATATGATTTGCAGCTTATTATGTATGGTGGCATGGCAAGGTTACAAAGGAAATCTAAATTAAGAGGAAGTTTGTTTCATTAAGGGAGATCCATGATCTCAACTTCAGGAGAAGCTTTGATTTCATCAGGCTTTATAATGAAGCTCGTACAAGAACATGTTTGTTTTGTCATCATCAAATAGGGGAAGAATGTTGGGAATTATAGATTTGATGAGACAAAAGAAACAAGTAATGAAACAAAAGGATCAAAATCGTCATTAAAGAATTCTACAAGATGTAGGAGAATATTAAGATTCTGGAAGATCTCCTTAAGAAGATAGAAGATAACAGAAGATCAAGTTAAATATTTAAAAGATTTAGTTGTTTAATACTTATCCTTTGTAAACCTAGATGATCTATACTATATAAAGAGACATTAGGTCATGAGTTTATGTACACAGAAAAACGTGTGTGTGTATGTGTGTACAGGTTTAGAGATGTAGACGTCTATAGTGGTGTGGTGTAGCCTCAAGGTAATCAAGGTTTTCCTTGATCCCTGTTATTGTTAGAGATAGGTAATTGTATTATTCTGATCAAATAATATTGAGGCTTGGAGTGTATGTTAATAATAAAAAACCTTGTTATGATAACTTTGATTTGTTCTTATTCCGCTGCATGTTATTGTCTTTTTTATCATGATCCTAGATGAGGTCTAAACAACCTCGAGCTATAAACGATCCAAGAACTATCATGTGTTTTAGTTCTATCAGGTGGTATCAGAGCCATGTGGCTCGTGATCTAGGATTCTATAAGGTAAAAGAGTGTCGAATTATCTGTTTTTGGTTATTTGCAAATTCGGTAAATCAAAGGTTTTTTGTTTTCGGTAAACTAGTCAAATTCGATAATAATAGGGTTTTAAATAAACCCTAATTTAGTAAAAACAGAAAAGATGATTGCAAGGTACACAACATCAAGATGAGATCAATTTGATGTGATTGATCATAGTGTTTTGTTGTCGAAACCCTAATAGGGTTTTATATTATCACTGCCGATTTGTTGGAAGTTTGTCTCACATATTTTAAGGTTTGTGTCACATATTTTGTTGTGATGGTTTGTGGAATAATATTGTTGTGGTGCGTTGAAGATGTTCGTTCATTAGAGATAATAGTATCCTAATAGCAGTAGGTAGATTTTCTATTTTAACCATCAGAATCAACAACAACAGCAAGAGGGTTATTCATAACAGAAGTAGACACATGGTTCAAACGTGAGGTGTGAAAGGTTATTTTCGTTCTTGTTTACTTTTCTTAACCAATTACACTCTTATTATTTATGGCTGCGGATTAAGGTTTCTGTTTAGGATTTACTGAATGGCTGTACCAAGTATGATCATGACTGGTTGTTACATGTGATGCGTTATTGGTTTTCAAGGTCTGCTGGTGTTCAAGTTATAACAACAGGTTTTAGATTGGATATTGGATCGGTTATGGTATGTTGAAACCCTAGGCATAGATGTTTTGTATAAATTGGTTTGGTTGGTGTTTGATTATGATTCACAAAGATTGACATGAAGGTTGCTGTTGTTGGGTGTCGTTTAAAGCAGTAACAAAGAAGCAAAGGTATTGACAAAGGATTGAAGCTTCAAAGGTAGAATGGGTGTTTTAATGGAGGTACTTATGAGTACAGCAGGTGTGTTTTGGAAATTTATGTTACCAATATACAAAATGCTGCTGTTGGTCGTGATTATTACTGCCGCCTATGTACTTAGTATTGTTGGTTTGTGATGGTAATACTTATGCTGCTAAAAAGGATCTACATATGAATAAATTGTGAATACTAGTCAGGCCTGAATATTCAAATCCTAACTTACTTTTGGACGTGGATGTCTTAAGGAAATTTGGTATTAAGAGTTAAGTATTAATGCTGCTAAGTATTTATATTAGTGCTGCCTTGATTCATTACTACTGCTCGTTATATACTTAATACTGCCAACATGAAGGTTAATGCTGCCATAGGGAATTTGTACTGCTATTGGTTGTATATTAATATTGCTTGGATTCAAAACAGTTAATGCTATCAAGGAGCACAAGAAGGTGTCGGATAATCAGTTACAAGCAGAGTTGTGAAGTCTTTGGTTTGTTTCTAGTATACAATATTAGTGCTGGTAGTATTTGAAGAATAGTAGTAAGTAGGTTACTACTGCTAGCGTTAAAAGCAGTTAGTTACTACTGCTTGTTGGACTTAAACCAAGATTAGTACTGCTATACATGTTTCAACTCCCAGTTGATTACTTAATGCTGCTGCGTGATGGTTAATACTGCTAAGGTTGGAAGCAGTTTCTATTGTCGCGTTTAGTTATTTACTACTATTGGTTCGTGTTTTTAGTACTGCTAGGCTTAAAATGAAGATACTACTGTTAGCGTTGGTTTTTGCTGCTAGAGTGGTTTTATCGCAGTTACTACTGTTAGTATCGGTTTCTACGTCTAGATATGT
>BQNB010050704.1:1891-36913 GCA_026074375.1 Tanacetum coccineum
CAATTATATATATCATTGAAAGACAATGGAAGACTTATTTACATAAGGAATAATGTACACAGATACTTAGCAAACTATTAACACACATGAAACTAGGAGAAACACAGAATCATACAACACACTAACTATAGGCAATCTATAGAAATCAAGGCAATCACTAAAGATTTCTAAGGAAAACTAGACCTAAATTAATCACTAAGTGATAGGTTAAGGTTTAATTATACTTAGATTAGGTTATGTGATTTGATTACCAAGATTACGAGATTAGTTCTACTAGAAAAATTCAAGTATAGTTCGCCTGTGTTAACCACATGTGTATAATTCGCCTATACTGCTATGTATAATTCGCCTGTATTAGGCCACGTGTATAGATCACCTATATGTCTGTGTAAACTTCGCCTGTATTAACACTAGTGTATAATTCGCATGTGTATATATGTATAATTCGCTTGTGTTAAGATAAGTGCATAGTTCGCCTGTGTTAATATGTATAGTTCGCCTGTGTTAAGACAAGTGTATAGTTCGCCTGTGTTAACATGTATAGTTCACCTGTGTAATACACACGCCAATATTTTACACCTTTTAAATCTTCACTATCTATCTTAACTTGATTACATAGCATCTAGGAAGTATATTAACACATTTAAACCATGAATTAACCACAAAAAAATCTTGCCTTTTGACTTATTCGACTCACATACACACGAAAACCCAAAATATTCAAGATTTTAACATATAAGCATGTTTAAGAACACTTAAATGCATACAAACAATCATTATAGCATTTCTAAACCCAAACCCATGAACTTTTACAAGTTCTTGCCCATTTTTTAAATAGTTCGACATCAAGAATCACTTACAACATGTGAATGTGTTATCCCTATTAAAAACTGTTAAAAGTACAACATCTAGACCCTTATAGGACTAAAACCCCTCAATCAAATTAACATTCCATCCACTTTTTAAGGTGACGAAAGTTAGGTCAAAATTTAGGGTTTTTCAGGCATAAATCCAAGATTAGGTCTGATATATGGAAGTTTTAACATTAGGACAAGTGTACCTTAAGATTAAAACGAAGATGGAACGAGTTATTGAAGGTTTTTGAAATTTAACAATGGAGGTTTATGGTTTTGTGTTCGTGTGTGTATAACAAACAGGGAAGGGGGTGTTTTTGTTTTAACTCTTTTGGATTTTAGCAAAAATGCCCCCAAGGTTTACTAGAGCTTCCAATTTCTTAATAAACTTTACCTAAGGATTAATTAAGTTTCCCAAATGGCAAAATTGGCCCCTAAAGTTTAGTTATCAAGATTAGGACTCTTATTTTACAGTACTACCTATAAAGAATTAAACACATAACAAATAAAGCCCAATTTAGTTAAAATTAATTAACTCCTCTTTAATTATTCACCCTTTCATGTTTAAAACCGTTTCCTTTTATCACAAATTGACATTTTTGAAGAAGATATTTAACATTTTATCCCTCTCAAACAATGACTCATTTTCTATTTAAAGAGTTGTAGTCGTTGTTTGAGTGGTCAAATGTCTTTGAAAAAAATGATTTTTTCTGATGAATTTCTGAAGGTGATTATATTATTTTTGAAAATCAACACCCTAAAAAATAAGATTTCTCTTATTTTGACGCATAAGCGCACTGACACGTACACTTATGTAATATAGAAAGCACGGGTTGTAATGCAAAGTAATCACAAGCCTTTGCATAGGCATAAAATAGACCATGCCTGAGAATAAATTCCCATTGAGAGTCAAGTTTTCTTTTTGAAATACATGCCTTTAAGATGATGACCGGGTTGCTATCTAAAATAATAGCAAGCCATTTTGGCATGTTTTGAAAGCTTTTGAAACTTCTGCTCGAACTTCATTTACAGCCTCTTAAAATTATTAAATGACATTTCTAAGACCGTAAATGTTATTGATTTTCAGGAGACATGCCAGAGATACATATTTTTATATCTTTCTGATTTTTTAATTTTGTTTTTGTAAAATTTATATTAAAAGAAAATATTTTGTGTTTTTATGTTTTCTATGTACATATAATACAGGATATGAGTTACCACCATCACTCGTCTGTTTCCTCTGCCAGACGTTTCAACGTTTCCAGAGACATGCTTCTCATACCGAGCTTTTCGATCAAGAAGTTGAATCTTTTCTAGGCAAGGGTTTGGTGAGATGTTAGCTAGTTGGTATTCAGTCCGGACAAAGTATAGTTCCTTGAATCCATTCTCTACTTGCTCCTTTATGAAATGGTAGCAAACATCGATGTGCTTGGCTCTTGAGTGTTAAACATTGTTGCAGCATAAAGCAATCGCACTCTTGTTGTCGCAGTACAGAGGAATCTTATTGAATTGAAAGCTATAATCTGTTAGCTGTGAACGCATCCATAGGATTTGAGCACAACACCCAGATAAGGCAATATATTCAGCCTTTATACTCGAGATGGCAGTGCATTTTTGCTTTTTGGATGACTAGCTAATCAGTTTGTCACCTAAGAACTGAGCGCTTCCCGATGTACTACGTCTAGTGTCCTGACACCCTGTGTGGTCTGCATCTGCATATGATGTTCGAGATATACCGGTATCCTTCGAGTACCAGAGACCCATGTTAATGGTTCCTTTAAGGTATCGAAAGATCCGTTTTACCGCTTGTAAGTGCTTTTCGGTAGGCTTTGCCTGATACCGAGCACATAAGCAGACTGCATAGATAAGGTCAGGTCTACTGGATGTAAGATACATAAGGGATCCAATCATGCCACGGTAAAGTGTAGCATCAACTTGTTTCCCCTGTAGATCTTCATCCAGTTTACTTTTTTCTACCAAGGGTGTGTTTGTTAACAGAATCAGTAGTATGCAAACCATATTTTTTAACAATTTCAGAAGCATATTTAGATTGGTTTATAAAGATGCCTCTAGGACTTTGAGAAATTTGTAATCCTAAAAAGAATGACATCTGCCCCATCATTGACATCTTGAACTTAGTGGTCATCTGATTAGCAAACTCATTACACATGGCAGTATTAGTGGATGCAAATATTATATCGTCAACATAAATTTGTACCAGTAATAAGTTGTTCTTGCTTTCCGTGTGAAGAGTGTTGGATCAACTGCAGCTTTGGAGAAATGTTGTGAAATGAGGAAACTTGACAGCATGTCGTACCATACACGTGGTGCCAGTTTGAGACCGTACATGGCCTTTTTGAGCATATACACATGCGATGGGTTATCCTGATCAACAAATCCTTCTGGTTGAGAAATGTAGACCTCTTCTTTGAGCTCACCATTTAAGAAAGCCGTTTTGACGTTCATTTGGAAAATCATCATATTCTTGTTGGATGCATTTGCTACGAAGATACGGATGGCCTCTATTCTTGCAACCCAATGATTCCTCAAAATTGATTCCCTCATCTTGCCTGAATCCCTGAGCAACTAATCTAGCCTTATTCTTTGGTACCCTACCAAATTCGTCCGTCTTGACCTTATAAATCCATTTTAGTTTGATCAACATGGCTTTATCTATACACGGCACTAATTCCCAAACTTGTAGCCTTTTAATTTCATGAATTTCTTCTTGCATTTCATCAATCCAAGATGGTTCGGTCATTGTAGAACATGGCTTGTTCATGTAGCTGGAGTCTTATGGAAACAGGTCTGGAAAGTTCACCAATTATATTATGTAACGGATGATCCTTTGTCCATTTACTGAGGTGTTCTAAGATTGGAGCGTCTGAGTGCACAGTGGTAGGAATAATATCCAATGATGAGGATTCTTCAGAAATAATTTCTGGAATTGGAATGCCAAAATAAGGATCGTTACTCATATCTCATATGTACAACCTCGAGGTTATGTGACTCTTCTTCAGCACTGAGAGGGATTTCTTGGGATTATGATTGTTGAGTGGTTTGAGAAGTACTCGAAGAAGGTGCATATTGATCAACGGATGTTGAGGAAGGTGTACTGGTTGACTTAACAGGAGCTGGAGCTTCTACTACAGGAACTAGAGAGGCAACACTAGCTAGAGGAGAGAAGAACTCATCAAACATTGGCTGAAACACAAGATCCCATTCATTCCTCAATGGTGGTACAAACGATGCAGGAAGAGGAGGGTTTGGAACAAGTCCTGAACTGGGTGTTGTAGGAGTCATTTCATGAAGCGCGGGTTCTAAACTGCTTTGTTTAGAAGCCATAGCCGTCAGCTCATCAAAATTGACATGGATAGTTTCAATGATTGTTCGGGTATGTCGGTTGTAGATATGGTAAGCTTTCTTCTTGGGTGCATATCCAATGAAAATACCTATATCAATTTTAGCTTAAAGTTTACCTAAATTCTCACTATCATTGGTTGGATAACATAGTGCACCAAAGACATGAAGGTAAGATAAATCGGATTTTCTATCATGTAAGAGCCCATAAGAAGTTTTTCCATGGCGAAGTCGTATAATGGATCAGTTTTGGGTGTAACATGCTGTAGCAATTGCCTCGGCCCATAGAAATAAAGGAGCTTTTGCGTAGATTAACATTGTTCGAGCGGCTTCAACAAGAGTACGATTTCGCCTTTCAACAATAGCATTTTGTTGTGGAGTTCGCACAACTAACGTTTCATGAGAGATACCGACACTCTCATAATAGCTAGGCAGAGTTTGATTAACAAACTCAGTTCCATTATCTGTACGAATGTTTATGACAATTGCATTCAATCTAACTTGTATCATTTTCAGAAAATTGATTAAAAATCAAGAGCTTCATCCTTTGATGCTAGAAACTTCACCCATGTGAACCAAGAGTAATCATCCACAATGACTAGGATGTACTTTTTCCCATTTACACTTGCAACATGCATAGGCCCACAAAGATCCATGTGTAGAAGATATAGTTTTTCTTGATTGGTGTCTTCAGATTTAGGTTTATGTGTTTGTTTCTTGCTTTTCCCCGTTGCACATGCCGAACACAGATGATATTTTTCAAATTTTAATTTAGGAAGACCTCGTACAAGACCATTTTTAGCTAAATGATTAATAGCACCAAAGTTCAAATGTGACAATTGTCGGTGCCATAACTAATATTTGGTCTTTGAGGCTTTGGACAAGAGACAAATTGGAGAATACACCATCATATCCCCAATTGACAATGTATAAAGGTTGGTTTCTCGAGATTCTGAGAGTAAATCAACACCTTCCAGATTACGAACAAAACATGTGTGTTTTTTGAAAGCTACTTCAAGATCTGAGTCGCAGAATTGACCAACGGAGAATAGATTGTATCCTAGTCCTTCCACATAATAAACCTTTGAAATTATGACATTCCCTATCTGATAATCACCATACCCTATAATCTTTGCAATTTGGTCAATACCGAACTTGACAGTATCGAGAAACTTAGGAATGAAATTGGTGAGCTGAGAGTGATCTCCAATCATATGCTTTGAGCATCCGGAGTCCAAATACCACAAAACAATTTGGACAACCTAAGATTGACAAGAGAAAAAGAAGATGGAGCAACTAAAGTATTGGACCCCTGAGATGTACCGGGTTCTGTTTTGTTAGAAATTACAAATTTTGCAATCTTATGTTTGCTATTGGAACCAATAGTCTTAGGTACCTTAGGTTTCCTAGTATAAACCTTAGTTTCTACTAGTTTTTGTACAACTACTTCTAGTGGAATGGGTTCCCTAAGAGGCACTTCATTAGTGGTGGTAATCCTAGTTAAAGGGTACATATTTCCAACTAAAGTGAAAGTCCTTCCTATAGGTCTCCAGTTATATCTAATTTTAGTAAACACTTTTCCTGTAGGTTTCCATTCTTCTTTCTTTTTAGCTTTCTTAACAAACTTAGATTTGGAACACGCATTCATATCAGAAAGAAATTCAAGAAAGTACAATTCATGTCTAGCATCAAACATAGAACTATTACATTTAACGCACATTAGCTCAGAATTTGCATTCAATTTGGAATACTGTTTATTTGCATTTCTAGATGGTTCAACAACACAATTTGGTTTATTCAAACAAGACTTAACTATCATAAAGTGGTCTTCTACTTTATTCTTCTTCTAGGTGCTACTTGAAATCTACAGAATCCTATCATTCTTTGTATTGTCTGTAGACTTTGACCTGTTAGATTTAGTAAACCAGCTTACTCCTGTAGAAGTTAACACAAAATTGTTAGTGGTCTGTTTTGCCTGTGTTTGGGAAGAGCCTAAGGTGGTGTTTGTTTTTTTAAAAAGTCTTAATGGGCTTTTAATGGACCAAAACTCTTAACCGGTCAGACATTTTTTTAGTTAAAGCGTTTGTTTATTTTTTCGTTCAAGGGCAAGTATCTCTAACATAGCCTAGCAACACTTGAATCAGCTTAACATACTTACAAGCAGCGTAAGATGCACTATCTAAAGGGTTTAGTGATTTAGCTTGTTCAACTATCTCCCTAAGAATAGCAGCTTGTTCCATAGTCTACTTAAGGTAGTATATGTGAGTTTCCCTATTATTCTTATCCTTAGGAGCCAAGGTTACTGGGTCAAGCTTATACAATCCTGGAGCAACAGTGGTAGCATTTGACATTTGGGCAACATTGTCAACTATGTCCTTTCCTTTTAATTTTCTAATATCATTTTTTAATGTTGTTATGACAAAAACCTTTTTCTGAAGTTGAGCATTTAAATAAGTAACTTCAACAGACTTTTGATTTAATTGATTAACCAAAGATTCAACATGTTCTTTAGCACGAACATGTGATGGTTTAATTGAATCATAGAGTTGTTTGTAAGTCTGTTTCAAATGCTTATTCTCAGCAATTAGTTTTGCCACCCTGTGTTCCAGTTCTATGTTGATGGTCTCAATCTCATCTATGTCCTTTTTCATACTGTTTGTGGTGGAAGTTTTATTCAAACATTTAATGTTTGCCTTCAGCTTCTCGATTGTTGTGTCTTTTGCTTGAAGCTCAGCTTTTAAATTGTTCAATTCAAACAAGTGATCAAATGTAGGTTCAGTTTGGTTCACAGATGTGTCATTCTTTTGAAAAAATTCTTTATTGAGTTGCATTGCAAGTTCAAGAGAAATGCAGTGTTGTTCAAGTTTAGAAAATCTACTCGAAAGTATATTATACTCATCTTTTTCAACCATGTTGTGTTGTTTGATAAGCTCAGCTTCAAGTTCCAGACACTTGTTGCAATTTTCAACATAATTTACAGAATCATTCATATTTACAGAAGAATTCACAACAATATTAACAATATCTTGAGAAACAATTTAATCCAAGAGTCGATCGTTTTCAATCAAAAATTGTTTCTTTTGAATTTCAAAGCACTGTTTGTCTACAAAAATACTGTTGAACAGCAGCTTCCATCTGGTTAAAAATTGTTTGTACTTCCCTTACCTCATTTAAAAGATCTTTATCAAAAACATTAAATATGTCTTTTAAGGTCTTTAAAAATGGAATTATTTCTTTTAGAAAAACAGCTTTAGTGTGTTCAAACCCCCATTCCCCTTCTGTTAAAGCATCGGGTGTAATCCGCTTTTTCACTACATTGTCAAATTGGTCAAGATGGTATTTAAGCTTTTTAAGGCTTGTATTAACCAGGCTTACCTTTGGAAGTTCCTGAGGAGCCTCAATTTTGACAGGCGAAGAAGCATATTGGTTAGTATTAGGGTGTGAAGTTTGTAACTGGAAAGCTTGTTCATCAGACAGTTCTTGTTGTGGAACGAAACGTTTACCAAAATCTTTAGATAATCGATTTAACTCAGCATAATTAATTAGTTTAATGTTAACTTTCTTTTCTAAAACCATTGGATCATTTTGTTTTAAACGCAATTTTGGATCGACTCTCTTCCTCAAGCATCAAAGTCTCTTCTGAATCAGTAAATGAAATTACATTGGTTTCCTTAGCAATAACACTACCATCATAAAGCATTGGCCTAATGTGCTGAGCTTTCTTAAGATAGAAAGGATTTTGAAAACCAAGAGCTTGTTTAAGGTTGTTATCTCGTGAGCATATGCATAGTTTGTGCGGATTGACCCATTTTATAAACAATATTGTCCAGTTCTTTAACTTTCTTTTTCAAAGCAATTTCTTTATCAATATTCTTAGTTTCCTTTTCCTTGGATTCGTTTTTGAGAACATTAAATGTTTCTTTTAACAATTCCTTTTCCTTTAATTGTTCAGAAAGAGTTTGTTTAAGAGAGTTAATTTCCTTTTCAAAATCCGCAAATTGTGCATTTTTCTCTCGAATTATATCATCCATTATAAGCTTTTCTCTAGTACTTAAATCCACATTTTGTCTTTCTTCTAGCAATAATGATTCATTGGCAATTAGATTGTCCTTATTGACCTTGTTACAATTAGTTACTTGATTTGACAGTTGTTCAAACACAGATAATATCATGGCATCTTGTTGTGTAGAAGAATTTGTATCCTGGACAGCTGTATTTTGTGTTTCAAGCAGATACTGAGAGTAAGGAATGATATTGCTATCATTGGTTATCTCATTCTTTAGATAATTCACAAGATGAGTTTGTTCAGAATACGGCATCTCTTGCACACTTTGATTTAGCATATCATTATGAATGTTTTCAGAGTGAGGTACCTCGGAGAGAACATCTGATCCGTAACTAGATAAATTGGCCATAAGAACTGCCTTGGTTGTAAAGAAGTCATCACAGTCAGAATCGTATGCATCCAAATCATCTGCTTGATAAGCTGCATTATGTGTAATGGCCGTCTGTGTAACTGGACCTTCTGCAACTCCAGGGTCTGCCAAAAATTCCAATTCAATGCGGCCGTCCTGTGTACAACTGGACCTTCTGCAACTCCAGGTGTTCTGGCCAAAACAATTCCAATTCCTCCTCATGCATACAATCTTTACCAGATCCTTGTGCTTCGACCCAGAAGCAACATTATCTCTAAACCACTGTTTACGCATCCATTTTCTCCTACTTTGACTTGGAGCACTGTCTTGCCATATATCCTTCTCCCATGGCATGTTAAAACACATCACCAACTCTTGCTGAACCTGTATTATTCCTTCTTAGATACCTGAGAGGTTTACGCCGCCTTGGTATCTCTAGAACGTCAAGACCTAGCAGTAAAAGAACTTTGTCTCCCTTGAATTCGGTTTGAACATAACACCCATCCATAAATGAAATAGGTCTTGTTGTCTTGGTTGGGACGATTGTCTTAGCTGAATGTTGGTAGTTGGGAAACGAATAGTGACAACAGTATACAAAAGATGGCAAACATTTTTGTTAATGGCATCAAATAGGGTCATCTCCTCTTTTCTGCGCTTAATACATGAAAACTGCGCTAGACCAGAAAATAAGTCTCTCTATCTGAGGAAATCTTCAGACATGCATGTGTTTGTGGATTACTTACGAAACAGTCATAGTAAGCTTAAATTTGAGGACACTAGATTGCTGGTTGTGAACAAGCACCTTGATGAACTGTGGACTGCACAGCATTAGGCGATACAACGGATGCTGACGGATAAAGTAAATTGCCACGAGCGTGTGGATTGTGATAAGATAGATTGAATAAGTTATTCGGAGAATGGAATTGATACCTACTTGAACAGAGCAACTGACGATAGAGTAGAAAAACTGTTTTTGAACTGAGACTTGTAGTAGAGACACTGAAACAATTATGCAAATAAGAACTGGTGAGTCGCATCATGATGATCTCTAACAAGTTGCAAGTGGATCCTTATTTAGCGTACACCGCATAACATTACGGACTATCAATTGCAATAGGCAATCTTCATGTTGTTCTTAAGGCATATGCATTAACTAACTAAAGTTGGTATGTGGCAATCTCTTAAACAATTTAACATCACCACAAACTTACTCCATTCAGGTGGAAGACTGTTTAAGAACTTGGTAGTGACCTGAAATTGCTCCAATTTCATTTTGTAAATGTTCATGTCATTGATCAACTAGGTAAATTTCAAGTAATACTAATGAAGTGATTCCCCCTTGATGTGAGCGACATCGTTAATGCAAATGCATCATACATATTACACATCCCTTCCTGCTTTGTCCATGCGAGGAAGATACATCCCGTGCATTAAGCAGATTAAATTATCCCCCCGCTACTTTACCCATAATATCTTCTTATGGTGCAACTCTGTGAGATTGAACGAGTGAATAGACACACAGATGTTAAGAGTCCTTGAAGCAATGATCTTGGTTGCCGTGAGATCACAACATCACTTGAAATTTGTCTCAGTTACAACACTGTCCTCATATTTCTTTGTCTTGGTCACACCATTTTCTTTAATCGTAGGCCAAATGAGTAGACCATGTTCGACTAATTCAAGTATCATTCTTCCATGCTCTCTGTTTTGCATGTAAAGTTCCATTCTGCTTCTCTAAGAATCATACATGTGTTTCTCCAACATTTGTGGATGATTGTCACCACCAGAGCAAGAGTAGACATTGTTACTTTGTTGGTATGTGAAAAGATTACTTGTTGATCGGACAGTGATAAAAAGTAATTGTGTTAGTCCTTTTTGAAATGAAATGGTATTGGTCTTGAGATTACACGGGATTTTATAATTCTTGATAAAACTGGGAAAATAAGTAAATATTTCATGGGATTTTACACACCATAGAAAGAACCGTATAAATCTATTAGAGGCAATGTATAAATCTCTTAGGCAAAATGGTTTAAATCTTCCAAGGTAAGTGTATAAATCACCCAAGTGTAATGTATAAATCACCCAAGAGAAATGGTATAAATCGCCTAAAGAAATCACGTATAAATCGGTTGGCTTCAACTACGTATAAATCGGCCAGGCATACAAAACACGTATAAATCGCTTAAGCCAAATACTGGTATAAATCGCCTAAGGTAAATACATGTATAAATCGCCCAGGGTTATTAGACGTATAAATCGCTCAAGGTTGAAACGCGTATAAATCGCCCAAGGTTAAAACTCGTATAAATCGCCCAAGGTTGAAACGCGTATAAATCGCCCAAGGTTAAACCACGTATGAATCGCCCAAGGTAAAAACACGTATAAATCGCTTAAGCCAAAAACAGCGTATAAATCGCCTGAACCCTAACTCGTATAAATCGCCCAAGTATCTCGGTACGTATAAATCGCCTAGACCAAAATTCAAAACCTTAAAAGACACACCTTTTGACGTTTTTTCTAAGATTTTCTTGTACAACTAGTAGTTCTAAGCCTAAAAGAACCTTAAAATGCAAACTTTATGGTTTTTAAGACAAAAGGTTTTGAAATCAAGATTTGTACCTTCAAACTTTCGAACTAAAAAAATGCACAAAAATATATGTTTTTCTTGGATCTTTGCTTCTACACCTTGTATAACTGATGATAATAGAGCCTTATACAAAAGTATAAAGATCTTTTAGTGTTTACAAAGCTTTGAAACCAAAAAAAACAAAAAATGACGAGAAGAAAAGACTAAGATCAAACGCACACAAGACTTAGATATCACCCCATGGCTCTTGATACCAATTGTAGGATATAAGTAATCTTTAAACAAACATATAAGTGTGAAGAAATCTAGAGAGAGAAAGAGAGTGGGAGGTTGCTTCTAGTGAGAAAAAGTGAAAGAGAATGATATTAGATTAGTGTGTGAAAAAATAAAACAACCAACACCCTTTCCATAGCATGAAAAAGGTTTATATACTTGGTATGGCCAGATAAGGCCTTGGCTTTCATGGGCTCTCCATGGGCCTTGGACTAACTAGACTACTTAGTTTCCAAATATTACTATACGAGCTATCTAACGATATTAATGTCAGTGACCGATACTTTCGTATTCCTAACACATTCAAACCCTGCTAGATGATTTCGTGTTTGCCCTAACAAATATGTACGTTGTTTAATTTTTCTAGATCTTATTTTATTAACTAATTATAAATTCTCTTATTTTCAGAAAACAGAAACCAAACATTGTAAAAGATGGCATTGGTTTGATCCGGAGATAGATAATGAATGGTACATAACTCATTTGTATGAGATGCATTTGCTTCTTAATCCCTTTCAAAGAGAAGAACTATAAAATGAAGTAACAAGCCAAGAAGAACTTGCAATCCTTCAAGTTGAATTTGCTGATATGAAAGGTCAAATGCTTCAACTTATGAAAGAATTGAAGAAAAGTCAAAAGAATGCTTTCTTTTGGAAGTCAACGTGATAGTCTTTGTGGTAGTGGCTTGGTTTATGTTTGTTATGAATTAATTAGTTAGGTTGTATTTTGTTGTTGTTGCCATGCTTAGGATTAGATCAGTTGTTGTTCTTGTCATGACTTTACATTGAATGAATCGATTACTTGTTTGTTTAAGCTTTTATGTTTTCAATTTATTTGGTTTTCTGAGATGGTGTTCTTTCACCATCAGAAGTGGTGAGGTGACCACAGTTTTTGGGTGGCTGGTGTGAGTATTTTGAAGAAGGTACAATGATTGTTTGTTGCAAGTAAACTCAAACAGTATAACTGGAAAAAGATAAAAAGGGGGAGGGCTCAGGGACCAATTGTTTAAGTGGAAAACGACAAAAAAACAACAGTAAAAGTACTCGTTCTTCTATTTGACTTAGGGACCAACGGTGAAATAATGAATAATTTGAAATTACATAAATGCTCATGGTTGAAAAGTCAAATATGAGTCAAACTAACGTTTGTCACGTATAACGGGGCTAAATGGACCAAACAGGCACAAAAAATCGACTTTAATGATTAACGACATCGACACCGTTATCTGAGGACGAGATTCACAATTGGCCTTCACGTGATAATCTTTTTACACCCTCTTTTTTCTTTCTCACTAAAGTACAACAAAAAAGAAAGTGTTAGAAAAGCGAGCAGAAAAAAATAGAAAGAAAAAAAATCAAGAAAGTAGATAGTAGTGTTACTGTGTACTCTCGATAACTGTGAACTTGTTTCACTACACAAACAAAAGAAATCAAAAATGAAAACCTAATAATTGATTTGTAAACACCTCCGATGAGATGACGGAAATGAAACATTCCGTTATTTATCTCTTACTTTTAACCATTTTTTTCTTTCAAGCTCAAGCTGCTGGTATACATTTCTTTTTATTTATTTATGTATCTATTATTTATGTAATTATTTTATATAAATGTGTTTTGTGATTATTTTGTTTTTAGCTCCGGTGATTAAGCAGTTATCTTCTATACTAAAGTGGACAGCTACTAGGTCTTCTTCTAAATCTGCAGTTTCAGGTATTTTTTTTATTTAAGTGCTTATTTGCTTATTGCATTTTTGTAAAGCAGATAAAGGGTGTCTGGGATTTGATTCTTTTCATGCGGGTGTTGGTTTATAAATAAGCAAATAAGCAGTAGTTTGTAGTGTTGGATGGAAATCTACATATTATAGGGTGATTGAACACTTTAAAATAAGCTGCTTACTTCAAAAACAGATGATAAGCACTTTATATTAAACGATATCTACTTGTTGTAGCTTCCATCTTCTGATTTGTTAACGATTAGATCCACCGGTTTACCTATCCAACTTTCAGTTTGTTCAAGATTTGAATAGGATAGGATACAGAGTGCCCTGATTGTGAATAAATTGAAAGTTGGATTATCTAACGAGTAAAATAAAGGAGAGTTCTAAAAAGATAAGTAGAATAGTGAAGGTGTCGTCATTTCTTAAATGCTATTAACCCTTGATTTGTTTAATAGAATAAAGTGATATGATGATGATTGATGTATTATATTATGTGATGCAGATGAGAATATTCTTCAATTTGAGGAAGGGTATTTAGTAGAAACTGTTGTTGAAGGGAATCAGCTAGGGGTTGTGCCTTATTCTATTCGAGTGTCACAGGAAGGTGAACTATATGCTGTCGATTCAGTCAATAGCAACATTGTTCGAATCACACCGCCTTTGTCTCAATGTAAGCTTCTTTTCGCAACCCAAAAAAACCCTTTATGACTATTGACTAATACTTAATTGAATCAATCTGTGTTAAATATTCTTCGGTTACTTGTTAATTCAGATAGTAGGGCAAGATTGATTGCCGGGTCATTCCAAGGTTATACTGGACATGTAGATGGAAAACCAAATGATGCCCGTTTTGATCATCCTAAAGGGGTTACTATGGATGATAAAGGAAATGTTTACGTTGCTGATACCTCTAATCTTGCCATCAGAAAGATCGGTGAAACAGGTTTGCCATAGATGTCACCTCATAGTATCACATTAGATTCAAGTTTTATATTGGTTCTTTAAGGGCGTTATGAAAATAATTCAAGGGTACGTAAGTGATTTCATAAATAAGTTATTGAAGAACAAATTTATGAACAGGTGTGACTACAATTGCTGGAGGAAAATCAAATGTAGCAGGGTACAGGGACGGTCCAAGTGAGGATGCACAGTTCTCAACTGATTTTGATATAATTTATGTGAGGCCAACCTGTTCGTTGCTTGTTATTGACCGGGGAAATGCTGCTCTTCGACAAATTGCTCTCGGTCAAGAGGATTGTAATTTCCACGATACCTCTGTCTTGTCCACAGGTTTGAACACCTTTCGTCGTGAGTAAATTATAACGTTAACTTATCACTCTTTATGGTATACTAGTGATGTAGCTTATGTGGACACAATTTTTTTGGTGAAAAGCTGCAATGTGTTGATACAATAATACAACGCTAGTAATGATAATACGCTTGGCAGGGGGCAAGATACCTTCTCATTGATACGTTGATACTCTAACGAAGCTAGAACCCTTGAAATTGTATTCTGAAAGCAATAGATATATAGCCATGAACCCCAAGAATGTTTAACTTATATAAATGGATGATATAATGATCGCTACATATGTACCCACGCAATTAGATCATCTTATGACTTCTTGACTTCATCCAACAATCTATACTTGGAGTAAGTTTCATAACTATTGATATTGCTCTAAAATGGTGGTATTTTTTTATCAACATGAGTAGCGTCGTTTGAACTGATGCCATCAAATATGTCACTTGTCTATTCGAATCTTAAATCATAATGAAAATCTTAAGGGAAAGACCGTGTTGCGGACACTTATTATAGGGACCTAAGCATAAGCATATAGCTTCTTTTCAGACAATTGATACTATTTTCGCCGCCTTTCTATGTATATAATGGTTTCTTTCGGCATCATGTTGGCTGATATGTTTATCTTGCCTTTTTATGCACTTGGCAGATCTCATTCTGGTAGTCAGTGCCATATTGGTAGGATACGTTATATGCATACTTCAACAAGGATATGGTTCATCATATTTCACAACAGTGGTACAATTATTATGCATCCCCCTTGTCTAACTTTAAAGATTCTTTAAGTCGTTACCCTCTTCCATAGCTTATTTTATATTTTGTTTTGTTATCGTGTTTGCCTAGTAATCTAAAATCTAGAAAATTTCTTAATTGTTATCATGGCAGGATAAGGCGGAGAATGACACTAAACAACCAATCAAGGAAAACTCTCTCAAAACTCTTACTGTGGAAACTGTTAAAGAGGAACAAGAAGCAGGATGGCCATCTTTCGGGCAGCTCGTTATGGATCTCTCAAAGCTTGCTATTGAAGGCTTTGGTAACATGTTTGTTTCTTTAAACCCCTTTAACAACGGTCCTAAAAGAGGCCTCACTCCATTAAAAGATCATCTCATAATGCCCGAAGACGAGCCTGCTAACCAGCCTCCATTAGTTAAAAAACACAGGACTCCAACTCCTCTCTCAGAAACCCGTCATGCCCACAACCCAAAAGAAAATTATCCTGAAACAAAGCCTGCTAAGGTCAGATCATCTTCAAAAGATCCAAGCAAACATCGGGTCTCAAAACGAGAAGATTATGCAGACTTTTATGGAGCTAGTGGCGAGGTCCCTCATGTTCGGTCAAAAAGCCAGAAGGAAAGAACCAAGCATCGGCCAAGGGATAAACGAGCTGAAGTTGTGTATGGAGAGCAAAAACCAGTTGATCCAAAACCGGTCAACTATGAGGATTCTAAGTTTAGTTATATGAGAAACAAGTATGGTGATTCGTATCGTTAAAGATTAAATATTTGTAGCGTTTTGTAGACTATACATTGCTTAACAAAGTTCGAAGGTAAACTTGAGATATTCCTTTCGTATGGGTTGCGGACTTGCGGTAGCTTTAAGTACTTGTACAGTGGAATGATGTATGCATGGTAAAGCTGTACCATGGGCAGGTGCCAACTGCCAACAGCTAAAGCTACTCTTGTTTTGAAAGATTTTGTCTTTTGTCTTCAACAGATTAATAGTTTAATACTTTATTTATTGTTCCATATTGGTCACTTTGTGTTTTATCATACAATTAGCTTTCAGCATTTTTTTTTAGGCATTGTGCAATGATAATTGCATAACATGTCAGTAATCTCAATAAGTATGTTGTTAACATAGAAGTGACAAATGGACCAATTCTATTAACTTTGATGACTAAATCGGCCAACTTGGAACACCGTCGATATTCTATGACATTAGTCCTGGTCTCCTAGATATTATATGTCGATATTCTATGACATTAGTCCTAGATACTATCCAAGCAAGTTATCTATAATCACATGAATCTGAATGACAAAAGGTGAAACTTTTTATCACGAGAAAGAGTATTAGAGTAATGAATCTGCCCAACCACTCTTATTTAAATCTTTCTGGAAAATATTTTAGTTGCCATGAATATAACCATACTATATCCAGCTTCCTCATCCAACTGTCAAGTATTATAACCTTTTAGCTGACTGAGAAAATAAAAATGGGTTGTTCTGGATCAACGCTAAATAAGCAAGACCGTAAGTCTATGATGTCCAAACCATAACTCTTTGATTTATTTTTACTTAATTCATGGTATTAAAAAACCTTCCCAACTGATGTCCCGTTCAATGGCAGGGACGGTGAAAAAGATAAGGAAGCCAAAGCCTTGGAAGTTTCCACGGCCAGTTACATGGAACCAGCTGGTCCAGATGCGTGATGAGTTCTGGGATATAGCTCCTCACCATGGTGGCAAGAAAGGTAAAAACCACGTCTTTTGACCTCAAATTGGTTGATGTTATAATGTTTTTTTATCTACTAAAGAAGAAAAATGACCAAAACAGGTTGAAAGTCATAAAAAATTGCATTCAAGTGCATAAAACCTTTTAATAACTTTATTAACAGAAAAGTTTCATTTTCATGGTAGCAAAATAGCTTCTTAATCATAATTAGCTCTTACTATTTATAGAATTAATTGAAAACAAATAAAACACAACCTGTTCTTACACATGTTTTGATCCGTTGACCAACTTATTCATTTTTCCTTCAAAACGAGGCAAGAAATGTAGATTTTCATTTTATATTTTTTGCATTCTTCTAATACATGTGTATTTGGATTATGTAAAAAGAAATCTGGGATGCAATACATGCAGCAGCTGAGGCTGATATAGAGCTTGCTCAAGCAATTTTGGACAGTGCAGGAGTTATTCTTCACAAACCTGATATGACAGTTTGTTGCGATGAAAGAGGTGTTAACCTTCATACATATATTCTCCCTTCAAATCCCAAAGCTTGGAACTGACGATCAGATGTATCCGCGGGTTCTACCACACAACCCAATGATCTTCTGACTCTATTTCCAAGCAACATGTTACTAATCTTCATAATTTACTTAATAATACTGATAATTACTGACGTTAACATTGTTACATCTGCAGGTACCAAATATGAAATACCTAGGTATGTGTTGAGCGAGCCAACAAACATAATACAATCAAGTTGAAAAGACGGAAAGCATGAAGCACATCCTTATATCAGTTTCGTGGTTTTTCAGGCTTGGTTCACTTTTACTTTTAATTTCCAGGCTTCTGATTTCATTGTGATACCAAACACCTCATTATCACTCTTATGATTAGTTTCTAGGCATATTTTTGTGATATGAAAAATAAATTACAACTTTCAAGTCTCTTTATGTATTTTGTGCAACCATGAAAAGCCTCATCAAACTAACTTCAAGAAAATATTACAGCCCAAAATAAGAAATACACTTCGATCTAAAAGTAATACAACCAAACTCGCCTCATCAAACCTTCTTCTTGAAGAATGACATGATATTCCCCTGTTTAGGATCCTTAGCAGCGGCTTTCTTGTTTCCTGCTTTGCCTGTTGCATGTGATAGGGCATTACCTACCGCAGGTGACTTTTTAGGAGCTGCTGCGGGGGGCCTGAATGAAAAAGAAAATCCAACAATGAGAATACGCAACCAGCATCACACATTTATCCGTATCCAGAAAACAGAATCAGTTTTTTATCCGAGTAGATAGGGTAAATTACAGGGCAATACATAGCTACATTTTATTTAGGGCTGTTAAGGCCTACTTGCTCAAATTTCTTTTTTGTAGATTAAACTTGTAACTTCTATTTACTTTTGAACGGGTCAACACTGGTTATGTTTTTATCACTAATGGGTCAATTGGGTAAAAAAAAAAGTTTCACTAAAAAGCAAACTGGTCTAAAGTCATCCATAGTGTATTTTGATGCATACAACCTACTAAATTGCTTTCTTCAAACACTTATATTATTATGGTGAACATACCTTTTCGAATTCATATGTAACCTGAGTTATTTTTCAAAAAGAATAAAGGGTTTGACATAGTGTTTTAAGAAAACCCAACCCGCTATGACCTGTTACCTAATCTGCCCGACCCAGTCATCAGGGCACATGTAATGTGAATTGGCATCATCAATAAAAGGAACTATGAAAGGAAAATCAGAGGCACAGTGGATAATGATGAGATAATGGTTTAAATAGCAAAATTACTGATGAATGTGAAAGAATGTTGAGAATACCATTATTGACTTATAAACGCCAAGCTTCACAGAGCACAGAAAAGAGAAAAAAAGGCGGTATAGAGAAAGAAAGCAGTTAGGCAATATATGTGAATGAAAAGAGATTCTACAAATGATAAATTACCTGTTGACAACATTGTTTGCAGTATTAGCGTCACATTTATCTTTTCTTGTATTATCATCAGACTTCGTTTCTTTCTCATCGTCCTCCCAAACCACCTCAGTTACTGATACAAATCAATAACATGAATATTATAAAACACAGAGAATATAATAGCATAACATGTGTAGTAGAGCCACTTGTTTTAGTGGTGATGGGCAGAGCAAGTTTTTTAAGGCATAAACATAAGGAACCAAGGAAAAAAAATATTCAAAATAACTATCACTTTTCCAGCAGTATAAACCCTTCTAACCGTTATCCAACCATAGACCAAACCCAACCAGCAAACCAAGCTATTATAACACACTTTGTGAGCATACTTCCAGGCAAGAGAAGCAAACATTGGGTCACTCTTACGAGCAAACAAATGAATACTTTTCTTGACCTGCTGAATAAGCAGTAATGATGGGAGGAAAACTACATAAATAAGAAAGAAAGGTAGTATATTACATAATTTCCTAAAAATCACCATGGTAATTAACTCGGTATTGAAGACAATTCAGTTGAAGACTTCTTTTGCAGTTTAAAATCACAAAGAAAAACTACCTACTCTTTCTTCTAGGTGGTCAAAGCTTCAATTTACACCTATGCAAAAAAGTTCCAAGTGATTCTTGTTTGTTTCGGAAATTAATAGAAGACAACTAAAAGACCTCAAGCCAGACATGTTATTAATTATAATATTTCCTTTTCAAATTAACTTTTTTTATACGTTCCATTTTCATGTTTTAGTACCGTTATTTCATTAGGATTTTCATCCAGTTTCAATTAATTTTGTATGAGTTTTGGAACAATTTATAAGTTTTCGAGTCCGGCTTCTTTGGTACGGTTTTTTTTAACTTCCAGAGTTCTTTTCTGACCATTTTCGTCCGCTGTATGTTCTTTTATCTGTATTTCTCATACGTCCTCACATTATATCTTCTTTGAACGTTTTTTAATTTTTTCGTACATTCTTATGAACGTTTTTAACCTATATAAACATTTTCATCCTTTTTATACTTTTCGTTACGCGTGTCATCCGTCTTTACCCGTTTACATATTATTATACGTTTCCCATTTTTTTGGTTTTTTACGTTTTTTAAAGTTTTATCTAAAGTTTTGTGTACGTACAAAACAATAAAGAATAAAAAAATAAAAATTAAAAAAATAATAAAAAAAATTAAAAAATAATTAAGTAAAATATAATAATATTAATAAAAAAGAATAATATAAAATTAATTAAAAAAATTTAAAATAAAAAAAAACAAAAATAAAATAATAATAATAAAAAATTAAATATATAAAAAACGAAAAAGTTTTAAAAAATTTATGTAAAATTTAATGAAAAATTCTTGTTAATTTTTAACGAAAAAATTTCGTGGCCAATTTTATCGTCAACATTTAAATAAATTTTATTTACAAACTTATTCGAGTCACTCAAATTTATTTATATTTCAAAATTTTATTTCTTAAAACATTTCGCGACAAAAATAAAGGCGCCTGAAAAAAAAATCGAATTTTTTTCTTAAAAACATTTCGAGAAAATTTTTTTATATAACCAATCAAAAAAAAAAAATCTACTCGAAAATTTAAATATTCTTACATAAAATGTTAAAAAAATTAACACACATTCCAATTAGAAATTGAAAAAATAACATAAACAAAAAAGAATGACTAAATAATGTGATAATCACATAAAACCACAGTGAACCATATCTTGCTAAAGTATATATAGGTTTTTAATGTAAATATATTTGAAAAGCGCAAAATACCCATAAAGTTACCCGTCAACGTGACGAAAATGTTGGTCAAGGGACTAAACCCGATACGGGTGAAAACCTTGGGGAGAGGATCCGGGAAAAAAAAAGTTTAGGGACCTTTTTCGTTAACCCGACAGACCACAGGGACCATTTATGCAATTAACTCGCAAACAAATGAATACTTTTCTTGACCTGCTGAATAAGCAGTAATGATGGGAGGAAAACTACATAAATAAAAAAGAAAGGTAGTATATTACATAATTTCCTAAAAATCACCATGGTAATTAACTCGGTATTGAAGACAATTCAGTTGAAGACTTCTTTTGCAGTTTAAAAATCACAAAGAAAAACTACCTACTCTTTCTTCTAGGTGGTCAAAGCTTCAATTTACACCTATGCAAAAAAGTTCCAAGTGATTCTTGTTTGTTATTCGCGTGCTAATACATACAGGAAACAATTAAAATAGACCTCAAGCCAGAGAGTGGCATGTTTAAGACCGCCTTACCATATAATAAATAATGGTAACGAGGCTCAAATAGAACATGCAAATGTTTCTCGGCAGTAAAAACTCAGCTGCATTGCCCTAGTCACTCCAACACCTGTCCCATATTCCACCTCTCACCATTCTGAATTACTCAACCTACAATCAGACTAGAAACCAATTAACAATAAAACACGTTAAAAGAGCCTCTGCATAATCATACCTTCTACTCTCCACGCACAATCGAGCCGTGTGCTTCATACTTTTCTCTTTTTAAGCGCACATCTTTGAAGAGTTGCCAGCAACACCCGCTTTATCTGTCGTACATCATTCGTTTTCATGACCTTTGCGTTCTCACATTTGAAAGCCGATTCTCCAACTATTCGCATGACGTGGCTATATTCTTCACTCACAACGCCTTTTCTTCTCTTAACCTCACTTCTTCTCCTCTTATGGTTGCATCAAAACCAAATTCTTCATTCTTCCAATTCTGAATCTAGAGAACTTTTTCTCTTAATTTCAAGCAGAATCAACAGAAACTTGCTTTTTCGGAGGATCCGGTGAAGCTAGGTTCACTACATAATCGCCATTATCGTCATCTTCATCAGAGTAATCAAGGACCACACGCCTCTTTCTATTATTTCCTTCACCATTTGATCCTCTCTTAAAGTTCATTTCACTGGCATCATCGTCACTGCTTTCGTCCTCTACCAGTTCATTAGCACGCACTTGAGCATCTGCAATATTTTAACTTATTCACATATATTCATTCATTATAAATACTCAAAAATAGTATACTTTAACTAAATCACTATGATAAAAGATGAACGAACCATTGGAAATAGGAACAACGTTATCAGCTTTCACTGAAGCTGGCTCGGGCTTTGGTTTTGCAGACGCGCGACCCCACATACTAGCTAACATGCTTGCAGTCCCAGAAGAGCTTTTATCATTCTGTGCTTTCTTTTTGTTATTTGGGAATTGAGGAACTTGTTCTTTATGATTTCCGCTTTGAATAATTTTCCCCTGATCAGGCTTAGGATCCGACAAGTCGACCTTTTTCTCTTGATGAAGTGAAGAGTTGGAAGTTTGATTAGATATATTAGATTTGGATGGTCCAGGGATTCCTACATTTTTTAAGGATGGGCCTGTGCTGGTTCCAGGTGTTCCCTCTGTGTTGCGTTTTACAAATGAATTTGAAACCCCACAAAACCTAAACAAAAAGCGGTCAGAAGTAAATAATCTGAATATGAAGTACCAGCATATTAAATAAGTGTAAAAAAACTATGAAAATCGAACCGGTTATCCCGCAAGCAATTATCAACATTAGAGGGCTCCTTAAAGAGCTCTTCTGATTGTATGAATTCAGCATTCCAAAGTACGGCTGGATCCTTGGGAACACTCGCTTGGACACTATAGACTTGAACTGAGCACCCGTCACCAAAATCTTCTTTGGCTTCTACATAAACAGATAAAGAAAATATACATTATTGTCAGTAACGTATACCAGATAAAAGCATCCAACAATTGGAAAATATTATTTTGAACGCCATATAACAACCGTATAATCTAAATCTATTACAGCCATACTACCTGAAAGTTTCGAACCCAGTACAAGCTTAACATGGTAAGCTTCTGGATTGTTCTTCAACCATCCAGACAGAGAATATATAACTTTGAGTTGACTTCCATTCTTTTCAACAAACTCTTGAAGCAACCTATGGATAAAGGTGTTTCTCAAAATTCCATATATAGACGTAAAATGCAAAATTTGACGTATGAGATTATCTGAAACAAACTAAAAAAACTCACCTCTTCGCAGTATTTGATGGCACCAAAAAGTTCCTACTCAGCCACTTGTAAGAAACCTTAAAAAAAAAGAATTCAGATACAAACATGTATTAAGCACCAATGAGATCACACAAAGTTTTTAGCTAGGATATCAGCAAATTAAGTTAAAAGAGTCGTATAACACATATAGGAAAATCCAATATATATTTCACATTAAGTATGAATTCTCTATTTGAGCCTTTCTCCTACAACCCTTGACCAAAACCGTTACAAAGATATCTGATACCAAACCGTGCCAAATTTCTAAGAAAATGATAAGACTGCAAACATTAGCAACTACAGTGAAAAAACAAGGTCCTTTTGCTACTTCTAATTCTCCCAGGGTCAAAAACAAATCATGAACCAGGTCTTCATGACCTTGTAGTCACGCCGATCCTTAGACTACTTAATGCCATTTATTTTTGAATAAGCTACTACTAGACAAGACCTCCAACACTATTATAATATACATCCAACAACTGGTTTAAAGGTTTAAGCAGGAAAAGCAAAATCAGCTAATGACTACATTGCTAAAAGGTATTGAGCGAAAAGAAAAGAATATGGAAGAGACGCTGATAGAGACTGGAAGCAAGAACACACGCTTTAGACGAAAACTCTTAATACCATATTATACATACAAAAATCCAAGGAAGGTCCTTTATAAAGGACCGTTTAATTTTAGCGTTTATAACCCATCTAAAAGATCAGAAACTGAACAACTAAGACATCACTTTCACGCTATTTACAATATAAAGGGCAAACATTTTTATGACCGGAAAGCTTATAAATTTGAAGGGAAACCAGTATAGTTTTGTATGCTTAGCTACTGAGATTCCTTACTTCCCCTCACCCTATGCCAAGATTTTGTTTTTTAAAAGAAGCACTTATTTTCACTTTTGTCTCAAGCGAGAAGAGGAAATGCAAGAAGTGCGTTTGTTTTTTCCTCTTAAGTCTGCAAGCGAGAAGAGCAAATGAAAGAAGTGTATTTGTTTATTTTCAACATAAGAGGCAAAAATGGCCGCTCTTTTCCTCTTCAATTTTGTAGATAATTTTTTTGCGTGATTTATCACTTCTTTAATCTTAAAAGACTTCATATACACCTCTTCTCTCGCAAACATGGTTTTGCAGATCAGACATAAAACATCTGAAAAACAAACGCAACCTTAAATCTGACACATAAAAAAAAATTATCAGTTTCAAGCAGTCTTTTTTTACCTAGCCGAAACGTCTTATCCAAATACCAAAAGGCAAAATCGCCAAACTTAAACTACTACCCCCAAAAACAGAATTAGGGTTTCTTTGTATGAATAACCAAAAACCTAAAAAATCAATCAAATTAAACCAAAATTTGACTTTATTTCATATATAACACACATTAACAAAAATTTAACAATCAGATAACAGTAAGAATTGAGTCAATTTAACAAGATCTTTTACAAGCACAAGAAAAAGTCAAAATTAAAATAAAGAGTTATATACCACTTGAAGCTTATCGGAAATGAGTGATTGAATTTCATCAAGAATGCCTAGGGTTTCAATATCCCCCATATTTGTTATTTATTATTCTCCTGATTGATTGATGTCTCTGTGTGTGTGTGTTTTGTTTTGTGTGTGTAGATGTATTTGTGACCTAAAAATTGCTGCTTTTTTCCTTCCAGATTATCAGTTTCCCGCCATTTCTAATGTCGATTTTCTTTCTTTTTTTCCTTTATTTTTTAGTTTCCTTTGTTGTTTTTATACAATGAACTCGTTTGAGAGATGTGCACGTGACATCGACCACGCACGTGCTTCCAATACTTGCCGATTTTGTTACAACACAAGCTACTATATTAACACATTGTTGGTGGTTAAACACTAAGAGTGAAAGGAGTCGTCGTGCCATTCATTGGCGCTAAAGAACGGCGCGAGCCGAACCAACGGCGCACCACTCCGGTGCTCGTGTCGTTTGATCTCGCGCCGTATTTAACAGCCGACGCGGTTGAGAACGGCATGAGAAAACCGAACGGCGCACCACTCCGGTGCTCGTGCCGTTCTCTCGTGTCATTGAATTTTTTTTTGTTTTTTTTGATTTAGTGGGGTATATGTGTACCAACGGCACCACATTTTCTCATGCCAACGGATGCCCCACAAAATGTGGTGCCGTTCATTTCTTGGTGCCGTTGAGCATTTTGCTGATGTGACATCACTTTTTGATAATTTGTGAGAACGGCACGAGCCTAACGGCACGACCGTTCCCATCACTCTAACGCCGGCGGTAATAGGGGGTCGTCTTTCGACTCAAGATGCGTCAAAACGCATCATTGGTTGAGTCAAAATGCGCCATTGGCGTGTTTTGGGGAGAATCCGGTCGATCACAAGACCGAGTAACGTGCAGAAATAATTTTTCTTTTTTGTGTGAGTATATTATTAATGATGTATATTTATTTATAAATTGAAGTATGTTTGAGTAATGAAGTTTGTTGCTTAAATACACTAGAGAGAAGTGCAAAAATCATCCATGTGGTTTTTCAAAAAACTGTCTCACGTCTCTCGTTAAAAATTTGCCCAAAACACATTCCTCCGTCAATGTTTTGAGGCACGATACATCCCTTGGACTAACGGTGCAAATAGTTTGCCAGTCCAAGGATAATTAATGTCAGTCACGTGGGGGGTTGTTTTGGTCTTTTTACATCTTCCAGCTACTCTCCCACTATCTTTATTATCGTTAACCAAACCATTTCACCCCAACCACTCAATTAAATACCCCATCTCTTTCTCTCTTTTTTATCCTCAAACACAAAAACCTAATATTTCCCCCAAATTGAAAAACCCTAAAAATGTTCATTCCAAGATTGTGTCAATGTGGATTATCAACTGTGTGTTGCACATCGTGGACACAAATCAACCCTGGAAGACGTTTTCATTGTTGTCCAAAAGTTGTAAGTGTTTAATCTTGTAAATGTAATTTTAATTTCGAATTATAAATGTAATTCTTTTTTGCATTTGTGTAGGGTGACAATTGTGGGTTTAATGGATGGTTTGATCCACCAATGTGTCCAAGGGATGTGTTAATTATACCTTGATTGTTGAGGAACATGAATGAGCTTCGAGAAATTGCAGATGCAAATGCTATCAAAGCTAGAAGAATGAAGTTTCTTTTAGGCTTTAATTGGTTTTTCTTTGTGGTATACATTATGATGAAGTAGTTTTATGCTCAATGTAGTAGTTTAATTTTCAGTGTAGTGTTTTTATGTTCAATGTAGTAGTTTTATGATCAATGTAATGTGTTTTGAATGTTTAATGTAATGCCTTTTGTTTGATATTGTTTATTGTGGTTAATGTTGTGTATGTAGTTGAAATGGGTTGAAATGTGTTGTGGGTTGAAATGCTGTGAAATGGGTTGAAATGCAGAACTTATGCATAACTTGTTGAAATGTAGTTGAAATGCAAAACTTATGCATAACTCATTACATATGACAGAAATTAACATAAATTATCATAGATTAACAAAAAGACAGAAGTTGTTCATATGCATAAGCATAGTTTACACAAGTCACAACCTAAAATTACTTAACAGAATCTTTCACCTAGTAGATAACATAAAGTCATAACAACTTAAAATAACTTGGATCTTTTTGTTGCATTAGATGTTCGAGTTTGACTTCCTCTGGCTCTTTTTGAC
This sequence comes from Tanacetum coccineum, assembly GCA_026074375.1. Taxonomy (NCBI): domain Eukaryota; kingdom Viridiplantae; phylum Streptophyta; class Magnoliopsida; order Asterales; family Asteraceae; genus Tanacetum; species Tanacetum coccineum. The sequence continues at coordinate 28,552 of BQNB010050704.1, forward strand.
ACACCAACACTAGATGCCTTTGATCCCCCAACACTTGAAGCCTGTGATCCCTCAACCTTTGAAGCTTGTGATCCCCCAACAATACCTTTGCATGAGGTTAATTTACCACATGTAACTGATTTACCAGCCCTTGACAGTTTACCATTTGCAGACATCTTCTGGCTAGATATCTCACATGCATTATTTTTTCTTGACTTTGGTGGCCTCCTAATATGTGGGTGATTTTTTTTTTGAGGGGGGGGGGAATGATTGTGTATGGGCTAGGGTGTTTACTCCATAAATTCCTTTCATTGATAGGGTTGATTGTGTAACTGTATTGCTTTGCCCAAGTGCTTAACCAATAAGAAGAATGCACCCATGACTCAGGCACCCCCACATCAACATTGGTTATGGTCATGTCATTAATGACTGCCAATGCATGCTTGCAAGGCATTCTAGTAAGCTCCAATTTTCTACAATTGCAAGTCTTTTCCTCTATATCTACAACACACTGGTCTTCATATGGACCACTTGCTTTATATTTTGTTCCACCATTCCACAACACATGTTAATAAGCAAAACAATTAATAAACATAACAAATAATAGACATAACAGTTAATAAACATTAAGATTAAAGTTAATGAGAAAAAGAATTTACCGTATAAAAGGTAGCTTTATATTTTATTGCTTCAAACAACTTTGTAGCAGCTGGTGTTAGAGGGCCTGGACTATTTGAAATCACCTTTTAACATTGACTATTCTTTTCATTAGGTTCTCCCTAACAAATTCCAAGCATGTGATGATTGGAACATCTCTGTCATCCACCAATTGTCTATTAAAGACTTCACACAAATTGTTTAGCAAAACACCACAGTGTGCTCTACCTGCAATATCAAGAAGTAAGTTATCACAAGTTGAAATTTAAAGACAAATGTTATAGAAAAAGAAAGTATTTACCACTGAAATGTGATCTTGACCAATGTTGTGGAGGTATCTTCTGCAAAATAACAAAGCACTTATCTAAGTTCTTTCTTTCCCATTTTTTATCAAAGTAAGGCACAGTGGTTGAGTGAACATGTCCACACTCAACTCCTTTAACTGGTTACTTTCCATTGAGCTTTAAAGTTCTATATATGTGTCTTAGCACAGAAACCTATGCTTAGCATTAGAAATACTTGTTGCAATTGCAGGAAGGATACCTATTATAAATCATTGGTTAAAACATAAATAGTAAGTAAGTTATAAACGAGTTAAAGACAATTAAAAAACATTAGGTATAAAGGTTACTTTTTCTATTAGTTATAAAGTAAAGTTGACCATTAGATTAAAAATACAGATCTTCACCTAAGCATGTCAAAAACCAGGACTAAGAGCTTGTGTTTTCTGTTTCCACAATAGCATAAGCAAGAGGATAGATACCATGATTTGCATCAATTCCAACAGCTGTGAGTAGCTGACCAGGGTACTGTCCCTTTATAAAACACCCATCCAGACCAAGCAAGTCTCTTAACCCTTCTTTAAACCCTCTCTTCAAAGCCCCAATACATACATATATCCTTTTGAACTGTCTTGTTGTTTCATTTGGATTATAATCCCTTTCAAGATCTATCTTCACAGTGGTGTCTTCATTTGTTCTTTGCAGCTCTAGAACATAATCCCTCAACAAGGAATATTGCTCACTGAAATCACCCTTCACTTTCATGATTGATGCAGCCCTTGCCCTTTTCACCTTTCCTGTGCTAATACCAACTTGATATTTCTTCTGCAGTTGCTCTTTTAATGCTTTAACTAGAATACCAGGGTTTGGTTTCACTATATCTTCAATCTGATTGGAAAGCCATTTATCTGTTAGCCGTTTCACTACTCTTGTTTGAAGACAAGTGTGTTCATCCTTGTAGGTTTTGACAGTCCAAGTGTTATTCTCTTTTGAGATTTGCAATGACCAAGGGCATGTGATAGTATCATAAACATAACTGCCCTTTTTCCCACCTACATTTATCTTTATCCCATCCACCTTATTTATTCACTGTCCACTACAACTTGTCTTCACTGTTTTAGATTTTACCCCTTTCCCATTCACTTGTTTAAGTTTACCCTTATTTGGGCTATTTAGCCCACTAGCATTAGGCCCAACTGAATTAGGGCACTTTCCCCTACACACTGCCCTAACCCTAAGCTTGTCATTCTTCCACACATGCAATTACCTTCTAGTTTCCACAGCTTGACAACTCACCAATGTTGTAGCTTCTTTTTTATCAGCAAATTCTTGGCCAACATAAAAGTATCTATGTTTGTTTTTTGACTCCTTCCTTAATGCTCTTAATGCTCTCTTTTTTTCCTTACTTGATTCAACATCACTGTCACAGTCAATATCCATGTCAAAATCATCTAAGTCAAAACCTTCTTCAACATCCACCTGTGCAGGAACTTTTACATTACCCTTACTCGATCCTACCCATTCTATATCTTTGTCAATGTTTTGGTAGAATTCTTGCATACCAACATCAACTTCATTAATAACATTATCCTCTCAATTTTAGTCACTATCATCAACTCTTCACTACTACAAACTACCAGTCTCATCTTCATTAGCAGCCTCCTTATTACTCTCACTACCATTCTCATCTTCATTAACATCCTCCTCATACTTCTCACTAAAAGCATAGTCTGTGGTTTCTTTCTCTTTCTCAGCATTGAAACTAAGAACTTCTACATCATCATTCAAACTAGGTCCCCCAAACAGTAATTGTGGCAACCTATTCACCTTCAAACCAGGCTTCTTAAAAGGCTTCCTAGCTAAAGCATTGGATTCTACATCATCTATTTCTTCCAGTCTCAACTTCTGTGGGGATTTAAAATAAGTTTCAAGGACTGTATACTCATGTTCAATGAAAACCTCAATAAGTCTGTACTTATCAATATACCTAATTAGGTTCAGCACATTGCATTCATTTCCTAGTGCTTGTAAGCCATGATCCAAATTATTATTAGGTATCTTGAAATGATAGTACATTTTATTCTTTTTGTTTTTGTAACCTAAGGTTTTAAGCATTTCCTGCAATTCAATAACTGAAAACAAGTCTGCATCTACAAAGTCTACATAGTTAAAGGTCTCATTTGTGTAACACCTACTTGGGGTTCAGTGAAAAAGCCACCATGATGAATCTTCAATGAAAATAGGATTTCATCATATTTACCTGTCATTACCAATTTAAAAAATTAAGGTTTTTATCAATGCGTAAAATTTAGGGATTTCAACAATGGATTATGCAAATAACATAATAATAATGGTTAAAAAAAATTTAAACTTACTATAGGCTTCTTATTCATCAACTGGATCTTCGTAATCACGGATTTTCTATTCTACAACCACCATTTCAGTTGATTATGATTATTTGATTACCGTCTCAATGATTCAATGTTGTATTTGGGGTTTTGAAATTGTTAATGGAGAGAAAATAGAGGGAAATGGATAGTCGGTGTAAAGATATAGAGGGAAATGAAAATGTTATGGTTGACTTCTCTTGTTTATAGTGGCTGAGAACAAAGGAAACCCACACTAGACGAAAACACCCCCTCAACAAAACTCACTTGATACACACGTGTTCAAAATTATTTGCACCGTTAGTCCAAGGGATGTATCGTGTCTCAAAACATTGACAGATGGATGTGTTTTGACATTATTTAACGGGGACGTTGAGACTAGTTTTTGAGACATTTATTATTCTGTCAAAATTTGATGCATTGTGATCCCCCATCGTTTTGAAGTTTGTGATCCCCCAACAATACCCTTGCATGAGGTCTATTGTGACCTTTCATCCTCATTTACCACATGTAACTGATTTACCAACCCTTGACAGTTTACCATTTGCAGACATCTTCTGGCTAGATATCTCACCTGCACTTTTTTTTCTTGACTTTGGTGGCCTCCCAATCTGTGGGTGAATTTTAGGGGGGAGATGATTGTTATGGGATGGAGTTTACTCTATAAATTCCTTACATTGATAGGGTTGATTGTGTAATTGTATTGTTTTACCCAAGTGCTTACCTAATAAGAAGAATGCACCCATGACTAAGGCACCCCCACATAAACATTCGTTATGGTCATTTCATTAATGGCTGCCACTGCATGCTTGCAAGGCATTCCAGTAAGTCTCTTTTTCTACAGCTGCAATTCATTTCCTCTATATCTACATCACACTGGTCTTCATATGGACCACTTGTTTGATATTTTGTTCCACCATTCCACAACACCTGTTAATAAGCAAAACATTTAATAAACATATCAAATAATAGACATAACAGTTAATAAACATTAAGATTAGAGTTAATGAGAAAAATAGTTTACCGTATAAAAGGTAGCTTTATTTTTTATTGCTTCAAACAACTTTGTAGCAGCTGGTGTTAGAGGACCTGGACTCTTTGAAATCACCTTTTTAACATTGACTATTCTTTTCATTAGGTACTCCATAACAAATTCCAAGCATGTGATGATTGGAACATCTCTACCATCTAGCAATTGGTCTATTAAATACTTCACACAAATTGTTTTAGCAAAACATCACAGTGTGCTCTACCTGCAATATCAAGAAGTAAGTTATCACTAGTTGAAATTTAAAGATAAATGTTATAGAAAAAGAAAGTATTTACCACTAAAATGTGATCTTGACCAATGTTGTAGAGGTATCTTCTGCAAATACTCATAAGCACCTTCATCTAAGTTCTTTAACTTTCCCATTTGTTTATCAAAGTAAGGGACAATGGTTGCAGCTGTACTCTTCCCTCACCAACTCCATTAAACTGGTTACCTTTCATGAGCTTTAAAGTTTCTCATGATATGTGTCTACACAGAAACCTATGCTCAAGCATAGGAAAAACTTGTGCAATTGTCTGGAAGGATAACCTTTATAAAATCATGTAAAAACACTAATGGTTAGTAAGTGATAATATGAGTAAAAGACAATATATACAACATTAGATATAAAGGATTACCTTTTTGTCTATCAGATATGAAGGTAAAGTTAGACATTGGATTCAAACCCAAATCATCCCCTAAGTATGTCAAAAACCAGGACCAAAAGCTTGTGTTTTCTGTTTCCACAATAGAATAAGCAAGAGGATAGATACCATGATTTGCATCAATTCCAATAGCTGTGAGTAGCTGACCAGGGTACTGTCCCTTTATAAAAAACACCATCAGACAAGCAAGTCTCTTAAAAACTTAATCGATGTAAAACTTATTATTATTATTATTCTAAAACTTTGCAACGGTGTTTATTTTTCAAAATGTACCCGTAGAGGTCGTTCTTTATGCTTTGTACTTGAGATGCTCAATAAAGTCACGCCTCCGGACACGTATTCCGTCCAGGCCCCGTCTGGGGGTGTGACACCTTTTACTTTCATGATTGATGCAGCCCTTGCCCTTTTCACCTTTCCTGTGCTAATACCAACTTGATATTTCTTCTGCAGTTGCTCTTTTAATGCATTAACTGGAATACCAGGGTTTGGTTTAACTATATCTTCAATCTGATTGGAAAGCCATTTATCTGTTAGTCGTTTCACTACTCTTGTTTGAAGACAAGTGTGTTCATCCTTGTAGGTTTTGACAGTCCAAGTGTTATTCTCTTTTGAGATTTGCAATGACCAAGGGCATGTGATAGTATCATAAACATAACTTCCCTTTTTCCCACCTACCTTTATCTTTATCCCATCCACCTTATTTATTTCCTGTCCACTACAACTTGTCTCCACTGTTTTAGATTTTATCCATTTCCCATTCACTTGTTTAAGTTTACCCTTATTTGGGCTATTTAGCCCACTAGCATTAGGCCCAACTGAATTAGGGCACTTTCCCCTACACACTGCCTTAACCCTAAGCTTGTCATTCTTCCACACATACAATTGCCTTCTAGTTTCCACAGCTTGACAACTCACCAATGCTGTAGCTTCTTTTTTATCAGCAAATTCTTGGCCAACATAAAAGTGGCTATGTTTGTTTTTTGACTCCTTCCTTAATGCTCTTAATGCTCTCTTTCTTTTCTTACTTGATTCAACATCACTGTCACAGTCAATATCCATGTCAAAATCATCTAAGTCAAAACCTTCTTCAACATCGACCTGTGCAGGAACTTCTACATTACCCTTACTCGGTCCTACCCATTCTACATCTTTGTCAATGTTTTGGTAGAATTCTTGCATATCAACATCAACTTCATTAATAACATTATCCTCATCAACTATATAGTCACTATCCTCACTATCATCACTTTCACTACTCTCACTACCAGTCTCATCTTCATTAGCAACCTCCTCATTACTCTCACTGCCATTTTCATCTTCATTAACATCCTCCTCATTACTCTTACTAACAACATAGTCTGTTGTTTCTTTCTCTTTCTCAGCATTGAAACTAGGTCCCTCAAGCAGCATTGAAACTAGGTCCCTCAACCTACATCATCATCTATTTCTTCCAGTCTCAACTTCTGTGGGGATTTAAAATAAGTTTCAAGGACTGTATACTCATGTTCAGTGAAAACCTCAATAAGTCTATACTTATCAATATACCTAATTAGGTTCAGCACATTGCATTCATTTCCTAGTGCTTGTAAGCCATGATCTAAATTATTATTAGGTATCTTGAAATGATAGTACATTTTATTCTTTTTGTTTTTGTAACCTAAGGTTTTAAGCATTTCCTGCAATTTAATAACTGAAAACAAATCTACATCTACAAAGTCATAGTTAAAGGTCCCATTTGTGTAACACCTGCTTGGGGGTTCAGTAAAAAACCACCATGATGAATCTTCAATGAAAATAGGGTTTTATCATATTTACCTGTCATTACCAATTTAGAAAATTAGGGTTTTCATCAATGCGTAAAATGTAGGGATTTCAACAATAATCAACAATGGATTATGCAAATAACATACTAATAGTGGTTAAAAGATTTAAACTTACTATAGGCTTCTTGTTCATCAACTGGATCTTCGTAATCACGGATTTTCCATTCTACAACCACCATTTTAGTTGATTATGATTATTTGATTACCGTCTCAATGATTCAATGTTGTATTTGGGGTTTTGAAATTGTTAATGGAGAGAAAATAGAGGGAAATAGATAGTTGGTGTAAAGATATAGAGGGAAATGAAAATGTTATGGTTGACTTCTCTTGTTTATAGTGGCTTACAACAAAGGAAGTTAAGACTAGACGAAAACACCCCTTCAACAAAACTCACGTGATACGCACGTGTTCAAAATTATTTGCACCGTTAGTCTAAGGGATGTATCGTGCCTCAAAACATTGACGGAGGGATGTATTTTGGACAATTATTTAACGAGGGACGTGAGACAGTTTTTCGACAAACAACAGGGATGATTTTTGCACTTCTCTCATATATTAATTATAGAGTAGTTATTTTTTAATGAGAAAACTGCAAATATGTTCCCTGTGGTTTGCTAAAATTGCAGGCGGCCTCCCCAACTTCACGAAAGTGCAGGCGGCCTCCCCAGATTGAAACTTCCATTGCACTCGTGCTCCCTGGCCACTAACAGTGTTAACTTTTCATCGTTAAATGTTATTGTCAAAGGGTACGTTCGTCTTCTCCATAATTAAATATTAACCGCCCCCGACCCAAACCCACGATCCAGCATATAACATAATCCCGTTTTACCCGACCCCATTATTAGTCAAACCCACCCTCTCAAATTCTCATCCCCAACTTCTCATTCTTCTTCAACTAACCTCCTTAAGTTTCAGTTTCGTGGCATCCAGACGTGGCAAAATGAACGATCCTATACAAGATTATCATATGGGCTGAAGGGGAAAGCTTTGATCTTTCAGTTTATGATGAGTGATCACATTCCTTGTTTTAATGTTCTTTCTAATATTTTGCATGTTAATCAAGTAATTAATGTGTTTTTTTTCTTTTGAAACAGATACGTATACCAACTTATTTACGATCCAGTGTCACTACTATGGAAGGTTTAATGATCTCCCAAAAAAATGAGTATAATGAAGTGAATTTCATTGTTCGATTATGATAAATAGGTAAGACTTTAAGGATGACATTTTGAATTTATGTAATGCAAAGTTTAGGTTATGAGATGGATAATGAAGTGCTTTTTTACTATAAAATACCACTAAAATGTTTAGACATTGGTTTAAAACCTTTGGTTAGTGAAAGTGACTATAGAAGCTTCCAAGGGTATGTCCAAAAGCATAAGGTTATGCAGGTTTATGTTGAACTTGTTGAAAAGGATAAAGAACATGATAGTGATAGTGACTCTGATAGTGATAGTGAGTCTGAGAATGAGATTGTAGATGAGGAACATGTAGTTGATAAAGTGGAGGTAAACATGAAGAACTTTAAGTTTCAAATAGA
>BQNB010050705.1:0-41380 GCA_026074375.1 Tanacetum coccineum
TACAAAACTTAATACGTTGCACCAGTGTATATGTTACTGATGATTGGTTTTCTTCTTTATGTTACTGATGTTTTGCATGGAACAAATGAGTGTTTGGATAAGCCAATTCATTCAAAAACTTAAACTACTAAAATTCCGGGAATTTTTCGGTACTTTCCCGGTTTGGTACCGATCCCGTTTTAGTACTCCCGATTTTTTTTGGCTCGATTCATGATACCGATCCCGTACCGTATACCAGGATTCGATACCGTTTCAGTACGGTACCGGTACGGTCCCGGTTCGGTACCGGGATTCGGGTCAAATGCTCATCCCTACAATATAGATAGGGTCGTCCCGTTGATTTGAGTGGCTCGATGCGAAACTACAAATGAGGCCCTTTAAATCACGAAAAACTTAACTATTATAAAAAACGTATAACATTGTCGCATATGTTTTTGTTTTGTTTTTAACTTTTTATGGTGGAGAATTTGTTTTTTTATTTTTGTATGTGACCCATATCTAATCTATGTTCTTCACTCTTTTGAATATGTATGGTGTCGGCCTTTACCGGATCAAGTTTGATAGTATTTTAAAAGGACAGTAACAATTCTAAACATAATATACTTAGATATGTAAAAATACTAACGAAAATATACCAAATTGGAGGCCCCTCATGTATGTTGGCCCTATGTAGATGCCTCACTTGCACAATGAAGAGATTATAGACAGCGTCTATCTTATAATTTATACTTTAGAAACAAGTATTACTCCACATGTATCATATTTGTTACAGCACTAGGTACAGATGGCGCCGTGAAAAAAATTAGTGTCACCTCATCATTTTTTTTTCATTGCATCAGTTTATCACATGACATCAAAACCCCCATCCCTGGTTAGCACCACAAAATATAATGCCGTGAAATTGTATAAAAATAAGAAATACACAATTTAACTTAAATAAATTTCATTAAAATTAAAAACATATTACATTAAAAAAAAGACATTACATAAAAATAAAAAATATAGTAAGCAAACTAAAACCAAAAACTAAAACCAAAAACGTAATCCATAAAAAAGACTTAAGTAGATACCTAGTCGTGTGGTTGATATAAAGCCCGGATTCGTGTTTTTTGCGTGTTGATGATAGTCACGTCAATCAGATCCACCCCGCTTGTGTTGATTGCTAGGGCTTCAACTCCGCTCGACTACTTTTAAGAATTGATTAACTCGGTCTTCTCGTTGAAGTCTCAAGTTCTCTACGCTCCATCTTTGCTCTTCCGGTCTTAGTGTATTGTTGTTAGGAAGAATTTTTTGGAACCTTTTTAGGTTTGTAGGTTTGAACCGGAAGAGGCGGTCGAGTTTAAAGTTCGTTAACTTTTAGCATTTTTTTGTTTGTCGGGTAGACGTGGCAACTCGTCATCTCCAGTGAGCTCGGGTTCATCCTCGGTTACTCGTCCTTGGTTTCTTCTTGCGTTTGTTGAATCAGAATTTTTTCACTTTTGCTTGTCTTTTAAAAATAGTCACGCGCTCGTGTGCTTAAAATTCGAACCCGCGACACTTTTATACATTATTTGAACCATTTTCATCCAATCATCATCGTTCTCCCCGCTAAGAACATTTGTTTCGTTCACCAACGAACTAAACCTTCTGACCTCTTTGTTCATCGGAGTCCGCTTTTCCATCAAGATGTTCTTGGTACGAATCAAGAATTTGTTTATCTTTGCTTGTTCATTCTATTGGTCGAGAACTTTGTACCAAAACGTTTTATTTTTTATTCAGAATCGACACTTGGATCCTCAGATTTTTGTATGTAACATTCAGATAAAAGTAACTTTTCGTCTTGGTTCCAATAGTTTCGAGTACCGGCACCGTCAAGTTTTGGTTCACAGGTTTTCTTAGCTAATTTTTTGACACGTTTTTGGGTATATTTCGACGTCGGGCTCGAGTCGTCGGCTTGTTCTTGTATTTGTTGGGATTGTTATTCGGATTGTTGTTGGGAAGAAGGGGGTTGGTTTTAATTTTGTTGAGAAATTTGGGTATGTTGGAATTGTTGTTGAAGTTGCCATTTTTAAAATAAACTTTGTTGTTCGGGTGAAATTTGTGGGAGATATGGGTTAAAGTTGGTATATTGAGTAGGTATTTGATATGAAAGTTGAGTTGAGGAGATGGAATTTGCGGATGTCAGCGTGTTGGGATTAGACGAGGAAGACGAGCCCGGTATTTGGCTTTGTGGGTCGTTGAGCATATTGTTGATCCATTGTTGGTTGTTTGGATTCATTTTGGTGATTGAAGTAGAAAATATTGTATTGTGAAGTATAATGGAAGAGTGTATAAAATATGGTAGAATAATAGGGTATTTATAGGATTTTTAAAGGGTAAAAATTTGAAAAAGTGAGGATTTAATACACTTAAAAGGACTACTTTTTCCCCACCTGTTTTATAACGGTCGGAAATTCAAAAAAAATGAAAAATGGTATGGCGTGGGATCGTGGGTACGGTGCCATGGCTTACGACGCGAGGGACGGTACAGTGGGTGGCGCCGTGGAGTGGGGTGGTGCCATGGCTTGGCGTCATGGCGCCACTGTATCGAGCCCTCTTAACATGACATATTATATGTCATAAATGAAAAGGGTTTAAGGCATTAAATAGCCACGTAATTTCTCAAATGTTCCGATATCGTGAACCCAAAAAATTACTCATGTAATACCTCAACTTTTACTTTCATACTAATATGGTCGCATTTTTATCGAGTACCGGCTAGAGTGGCTAAATATGGAAAAAAACGACGTGACATTTTTTTTCCTTTTGAGTTAATGTGGCAACGTTAGTCCATTTAGCAAACGAACTTTGCAACGTTAGCCTTTATACTAACGACCGTTTCTTCCTTGTAGACGACATCTCCACACTGGGGGATGCCTTCTTGCTGAAAATATGCCGGGCTACGGTGCAATTGAAAAACAAATGGTTAGAAGATTCAGCCCCACTATCACATAAGGGACATAAAATGGATTCAATATCTATTCCCCTCCTAGAGATGTTGAACCTTGTCGGAAGAGCATTCATCTTGACTTTCCAAGCAAACACAGTTCCTTAATTGCACATAATTACCCAACGAGTTGTAGAAGACACTAGCGATGATCGATGATCATCTAACAGCTTCCGCATAGAGGCCACTGTGTAAACTTCCGAACTATCAAGAGACCAAATATGTCTATCAGCTTGCGGAACAAGATTTACTTTTTCGAGCAATTCAGACAGCGCGTTAAGATGAGATTGTTTCAGCTCCACCCCTAACCTTGCGACGCATAGTAAGTGGTCCATAGCTAGGAGGTCCTATCATCTTGACTGCTAACCATAAACCTGTTTATTCTTTTTCGCAAAGCATACAAGAACCCATGAAATATATTTTTCAGATTACCACTTAGCCCAATTATCCTCCCAGAAACATGTGTTGGCCCCATCACCCATTTTCTGTTTCATAAACTCGAAAAGATTGATTCCTTGCTCCTTAAGGACGTTAACTTCATTGACAATATTCATCCAACAAGACCGAATACCAGAACACGCAACCTTACCCATACTACCATATTCACCATAGATAGCCTTAATAACTCTCGCCCAAAACGAATCCTTATTAGAAAAGAATCTCCATACCCATTTAAGCATAAGAGCCCTATTAAGAATGTAAAGACTAGCAACACCGAGGCCTCCCTTCTCCTTAAAAGTGATCACACTACTCCATTTAACCCAAGAAGCCTTTTTACTATTAGAATCATGACCGTTAAAGAAACGACCATGAATGGATTCAAGCACAAGGAGAATGCGCTTAGGAACTCTATATATCGACATATGATAAATAGGAATCGATCCAAGAACCAACTTAAGTAGAGTTAATCTCCCCCCTAAGACAAAGATTTTCATTTTTTCCATTTAGATAATCGTAGATGTTACCTGTCGCACAACTACTCCTTCCACTCCACAACCCTCGACATAACACCACCAATTTTCGTCCCTAGATATGAGAAAGGAGTATTAAGGATAAGACAACCAAGCTTAGATGCCGCATGCTTAACCTTCGAATCCTCCACGTGAACAGCCCAAATCTTACATTTTGCTCAGTGTTTAATCCTAATACCCTAGTAAGCACGATGAAAACATTCTAAGACATTCATAAGAGTATCAATATTACCGTCGCACCATCGACCAACGAACATCGCGTCATCCGCGAAGAACAAATGAGATATAATCAAAGAAGGGCTTAATTTAATGCCCTAAAAAACATGCCCGCATCCACCAACCCGCTGAAACACAAGTGAAGACTCTCCATAATAAAGGATAAATAAGAAGGGATATAGGAGGGGGGTCACCTGTTACGAACTTTGTAGAACTGAAATTCCTCCGTGGACTCGCCCTCGACAATAATGGAACCTCTCAATGTGTTTAAGGCAAAGTTTGGAAACCACTTACGCCACTTATTACCAAACCCAAATTTACTTAAAACCTCGTCCAGAAAATCCCATCTAACCGAATCATAAGCTTTCTCAAAATCGACCTTGAAAATGACTGCTTGTTTTTTCTTCGTGTTACACCATTGCATAACCTCATTAATAATGAACGTGACCATCTAAGATGTGTCTCTCCGCTATTAAAAGCAGATAGAACTCATGACAATATCATCTAACACATTATCAAGACGATTAGCCAAAATTTTAGCAATAATCCTTTGAAATACTATCCATGAGACTAATAGTCTAAAATCTATTAACCATATTAGCATTAAGAACTTTCGGGGTCAAAACAATAAAAGAAGAGTTACAACCTTTAGGGATATCGCCATGAGTAAGGAAATGGTTTACAGCCTCACGAACATTGTTCTCAATAGTCGACCAAAAATGTCGATAAAAACCAAATGAAAAGCCATCCGGCCCAGGAGACTTATCCACCCTACAGTCCCACACCGCCCTCTTTAATTCCTCCTTAGACACATTAGATTCCAACTCCTCCTGTTGTTGAGTCGTAAGAGATTTCGAAAAACACATGTCAATAGTAATGCGATTATCCAATGGTTTATCAAATCGATTTCTAAAATGCTTAATAAATTCACCTTTCACCTGATTAGGTTTCTCAATCCACGTACCATCCACCATGATTCCCCTAATACTCATCTGATTCCGTCTCTTATTTAACATCCCATGAAAAAATTGAGAATTCTCGTCCCTTTCTACCGACTATTTGATCTTAGCCTTTTGAGCTAATTCCGATGCATGAATTTTTTGATAATTACGATACAATGAGTTTGAACCACCTCCATTCTTATAATTCATGACTTCCTGCGGATCTGTCACAATGTCTAATTCCGCGTCCATCACCAGAAATCATTCTTATACCCTATGAAACTCAGCTTTCGAATTGATTCTGATCTCATGGTTCCATTCTCGAATTTTAGCCTTCATGAATCTCAATTTCAACATCAGATTACGCATTCCATTAAATTTGTCTCCAGGGGCAACAATCCACGAATCAATAACAAATTTATTAAAGCCCTCGACTTCCAACCATTGATGAAAAAATTTAAACGGAACAGGACCATAGTCAAACGTGGATTCTCGAAGTAAAATGGGGCGATGATCGAAAGATATCGGTCCCAAAGTAAGGGCACTTAATTGAGGAGCATCTATTCAAAGATTTTCCCGAAGTAACAAACCTATCCAACTTACTCAACTTCGTCGTACTGACCTGTGGCATCCAATGAAGAGCACTACCCCCTAAGAGGAACATTCTCTAAACCCGTATTCATAATAAAGGAGTTAAACACCTCCGTACCATGAACATTAAAAGTCAAACCGAACCTATCAGATTTAATTCTCACCTCATTAAAATCCCCTATCATAACCACCTTACCATTCCACTGATTACACACGTTAACCAAGTAATCCCAAAGCGTTCATTTATCACGCACGTCATGGGGAGCATACACTACAACAAGAAGAGTTTCCATACCAGTTTTCAGCCAAACCCCTCGAATGATAATGAAGTAATCCGAAACCGTATGACTATTCTTATGAAAAGAATTAGTATCCCACGCACACAAAATCCCTCCCGAATTGCCAACCGAATCACTATGAACAAAATTAAAAGCGTAGTTACCCCAACACGACTTCACACAAAACAACTCCATACTCTCCATTTTAGTTTCTTGGAGCGCCAAAACATTAACTCTATTCTTGATACACAACTCTCTAACCCAATCTTTCTTGGCCTTTTGGGCGAGGCCTTGAATATTTAAGGACAAAAAATTCATCGATGAACCATAGCCTCTCCTTGTGATGCAATTATTTTTGTGATGTTTTTGGTATACCCCTCCATATTGTATCCTATAATTGTCCCTACTTTCACTATTTCCTCCATGACACACAGAATAGAACCTCCATCACAAGGCACTTCTGATGATTTAAACTTACCAGAACAAACTGACTCTGAAATATGGTCTTTAGGTCGAATGTTGGCACTATTACCTTCATCATTCTGCTGACGTATTTCTTTAATTCCACTACCATTATCCTCATTAAGTTTAGCTGGAGAGAACCCTAGAGGGTATTTTAATCTACCCTCCGATTTGCTATCATACCCTCCCGTATCAGCTAGCTTATTTAATATAGGGTATATTTTGAATGGGTCTTCTGATTTATCCTCTTTCTTATTTATCTCTCCCTCCTCCAGAATATTGTCACCCTTAACATCTTCATTTGCCAAATTCACCTGATCCCCTTCGTCATCGGTATCCCCCCCCCACCAGATTCTAGTACCTGTTCTAAAGGCCCATCATCATTAGAATCAATATCATCATCGAGTTCTTCTTCGACATCATCATTAAATTCTGGAACCCAACCGGGTGCTTCGTTAGCTCTTATCCAATATATCTTACCACGATGGATAATTTTAAATTCCTCTGATATGTTATAAACCACCTTCGTATGAACACACAACCTCTTAGAGTGGAAACATGAATACTCCTGGTCATCAACATCAAGAAGGTCCCCCCATTTAGCCGCAATATGATTAAAAGTGTTACGTGGCCATAACTTAAGAGGAATCCCTTCAACCTCGACCCACGCAATCCGTTTATCAGGTTGAAATTCCATTGAAGGGTCTTTGATACACGAAAACCAGGACCCAACACTAACATTTTCACGGAACTTCTGAATTAATTCCATATTCTGAAACTCCAGCAACACCCAAAACTCTCCCATATATTTAATTTTAATATCCGCAAAGCCTTCATTACTAAGGGCCATTCTGAGATTAACCAAGGATGCAAAGACCTTCACTCTACCCATTAGCGATTTCGAAACATCCTTAGTCGACAAACAATCATCCTTCAACACTATTACAGGGGGCAATTCCTCAACTTTTTCCTCTAAACGAGTAGCTCCTTTAATAACACTATCGAACGAATTTCCTTCCTTCCTTATCCCAAATGATTTCGAAAGGTCCTCTATTCACCTCCAAGTCTTCTTTCGTGTACTATCTTGTATCTCAACGATCTCTCTGAAAACACGCAAGATTGGCATGAAGCTTTAAACGATTAACCCAAATCGTACAAAGGTTACCCACCAATCGATCCACATTAAAGACATTAATGAAACGCATAAAACCAAAGCGTTTTCCATCTTTAGATTTCTTCGCAGGAATAAACGCATCGACAACATGCCATAATTGTTTTGCAAACATGAAAATAACATCTTTAGTCAGAATAAGACTCTGGAAAATTTCGAGACATAGGATCGCTGTTCGAAATCCTGGATAATCATCTTCCTTCAACAGAAACTCCCCATAACCAAACAGAAAAAACACAAAAACCGAACCTTTGTCTTGAAGGAGACAAAGGATCATACACAAGAGACAAACAGCAAAAAAAAAAAAAAAACTCCTTTAGATTGAAGGGAGATCTACCCAACCTATACCCTTTTTGTTTTACAAAATTTAAACATAATCAAACCTTTGATCGAACTAGAAACGAATCATATAGGCTTATTGGGGGCGTCATGGTGCCACTGTATCTGAGCCCCTCTTAACATGACCATATTATATTTCATAACTGAAAATGTTTAAGGCATAAAATAGCCACGAAATTTCACAAATGTTCCGATATCTGACCCAACAAATTACCACATAGTAATACCTCAACATTTACTGGTTCATACTGAATATGGGTCGCATTTTTTTTATCAGAACTGTGGCTAGAGCGGCTAAAATATGGAAAAAAACGACTGACATTTTTTTTTCCTTTTTATTTAATGTGGCATACGATAGGTCCGATTTAGCAAACGAACTTTGCAACGTTAGCCTTTATACTAACGACCGTTTCTAATTAACTAAAAATTTGTTTTTTTAATTCTAATTATTTATAAAATTTATACATGTTATACACGTTTTTACACACACATTTTAAAACGTGCATAAAACATATATAAAAACGTGGTTAAAAACGTATATAAAAGCGTATAATAAAAAGTAATAAAACGTGTATTAAAATGTATGGTAATAAAGAAACGCGAAAAAAAAACGTTTTCAACCGGGTTTTAAAAAATTCAATTTTAATAACCTTTTTGTTTGATTATTATTTCTTGGTTTTTCCCTTTTTTATAATTTACGTTTCCATAACGTTTTAACACACTTTTATACTTTATAGTTTTTTCTTTCGATATGTACATTATTTTAAACGTTTTATACTTTCGTACGTTTTCATTCGTCTATCAGGTTTTGTACGTTTTTCTGTTTTCGACGTTTTTATAATTTTACTCACTTTTCATAGCTTTCATATCGTTTTTACCAGTTTTTATTCGTTTTAGTATGTTTTATAGGGTTTTTAACGTTTTTTCCCCTTTTCTCCATTTCATCAAAGTTTTCAGAGACGTGTGTTGTGGTTAGAAAACGAAAAAAAACGTACAAAAACGTAAAAATGACGAAACTAAAAAAACGTACGAAAACGTTTAAAAACGGCCAAAACAGAAGAAAAAAACGTACAAAAATGAATAAAAACTAATAAAAAGGATGAAAACATATGAAAACGGAAAAATAACGTACGGAAAGAGATAAAAACGTACAAAAAAGGCAAGTAATAATAATAAATTTTAAAAAAATTTCTGACTTTTGAAGGTTTAGACGGTGGCAAAAAGTTTGGGCGACCATATTCAGGGACGGATCTATGGTATTAGAATGGGGGCCCGCTGCCCCAACGGCTCGTCGAAAAAGTTAAAAATTTAGGGTAATTTTTTTTTTAATTTTGACCTTTTTTCGAAAGTGCCCCCACTTAAAACTTAAATTTCCATCCACTCACATACTAAAACCCAACATTCAACACTTTAAAACCTTATAAATCTTTCATCTCTAAGTAACAATACTCGATTTATCATTTCGATCATAATTTTTTCTTCCACATTTTGTTGCTATTGTCAAAAAAAAATTTGCCCCCACAAACAATTTTCCTGGTTTCGTCACTGACCATATTAACAGCTTCTAAAAAGTTAAGGTATTACATGAGTAAGTTTTCGTGTATACGTATCATATCAGGACATTTGAGAAAATATGTGATGGCGGGACCGTTGTGAATGCAAGAAACCACACAAGAACAACGAATAAGGAATTCGATAAACCCTCAAAGGGTGCTCAAACGGGACTTAAAAGAGAAACACTCTTTTCTTATTCAATAATCCATAACTGTTCTCCAACATGAATGCATTGCAATTATTTATACTCTAATAGAGTATTGGAAAGAAAGACATGATCTTTTCTAAAACTAATAATAAGGAAACAAATAATAATTTATAACTCTTAATAATCTAAACAAATCTTTATATAAAAATAACATAATAACTTATAATAAAAGATAGATTATAACAACTATAAGTTGTCATCTTTACCCTTCCATCTTTTCGAACCAATTGACTTGACTTTCGTGTCGCCTGAAGAACCGGCGGCTAAGCCGGAGGAGTTGGAGCTTGAACGTGCCTTGCATCATTCTCCTCCTCTTTAAAAAGACTCGTCCTCGAGTCTTGTATTTCCAAGTCTCGAACTCTGAAACTTTCTAACCCCCCTCCGTTTCCTTAACACGGCTTCTCTATGGAGAATCACGTTCCATCATGCCAACCATTCGATAAGATCATCTCGGTGAAGTTACATCATCCTCACTCACGTAACCGTTGCCTCATTCGGCGATTCTACAGTTAGCTTGATTTTGGAATCCGTCTTGAAGTTCCTTCACTTGTTTAAGGAGGTCTTCATTCTATACAACACTTGGTCCTCATTGGTAGTCGTGTCGTTGCCTCATCCGGCGAATATACGAGCTATGTTACCAAATGGTTTTCCACGTCCACACATTTGTGGGGTAAGTATAGCCACTTATATCAAAAAAAATTACAGAAAAAAAAGGGTCTTCCACGACGAACACGTTCGGCCATTAGTACCTAGCAGCTCCGAAACCAAATGATGGCGATTTGCCGTTGTGAATGCAGGAAACCACACAAATAACAAAGCATAAAGAATTCGATAAACCCACAAAGGGTGCCCAACCGGGACTTTAGGAGAAACACTCTTAATTTTTTATAAACTCGTCATGACTTCAAAAACTAAACCTATTACATTTATAGGTTAAAAGTGTCTTGAAGAAAAAGTCAATGATCACTTTTCAAATAAAGAAACAAATCAATTCTTAAAACCTAAACATATCTTTAACAAAAATAATAAAAATAATAATATTAAAAAAGATAGATTGACAATTATAAATTGTGGTTTTTCCCATTCAATCTCTTCGAAATAATTAAACACTTGACTTCACGTGTTGATCGAAAAACCGATGGCTAAGCCAGAGGAGCTGGGAGCTAGAACATGCCCTGCATCATTCTCCTCCTCTTGGAAAAGACTCGTCCTCGAGTCTTGTCTTTCCATTTCTCGAACTCTGAAACTTTCTAACCCCCTTCTGCTTCCTTAACATGGCTTCTCTATGGAGAATCACGTTCCATCATCGCCAACAATTTGTAAACTCATCTAGGGAAAGTGGACATCATTCCTCCTCAGTGACCATTGCTCATTCGGCGACTCTACGGTTAGCTTGATTTTGAAATCCGTCTTGAAATTCCTTCACTTGTTTAAGGAGGTCTTCATTCTTTACAACACATGGTCCTCATTGCTAGTCGTTGTCACTTGCCTCATCGGCGAATCCTACGATCAAGGTAAAACCAAATGGTTTTTCACGGTCGTTCCGCGGATCGGGATCGTTTACAATAATTTCGGCCGTTCTCGTCTTAACACCTTGGTGGTCTTCCACGACGAACACGTCCGGCCATTAGGACCTAGCAGCTCTGATATCAAATGATAGCGATTTGCCGTTGTGAATTCAAGAAACCACACAAATAACAAAGCATAAGGAATTCGATAACCCACCAAAAGGTCTAAGCCAGAGGAGTTGGAGCTAGAACATGCCCTGCATCATTCTCCTCCTCTTGGAAAAGACTCGTCCTCGAGTCTTGTTTTTCCATGTCTCAAACTCTGAAACTTTCTAACCCCCCTCCGCTTCTTTAACACGGCTACTCTATGGAGAATCACGTTCCATAATGCCAACAATTTGATAAGATCATCTAGGTGAAGTGACATCATCCTCACTCACGTGACCGTTGCCTCATTCGGCGACTCTACGGTTAGCTTGATTTTGAAATCCGTCTTGAAGTTCCTTCACTTGTTTAAGGAGGTCTTCATTCTTTACAACACATGGTCCTCATTGCTAGTCGTGTCGTTACCTCATCTGGCGAATCACGTCGTGCGGATCGGGATCGTTGCCTACTTCGGCATTCTACGATTACCACCCCTCGGGGTCTTCCACGATGAACACGTCTGACCATTAGTACCTAGAAGCTCCGATAACAAATGATGGCGATTTGTCGTTGTGAATGCAAGAAACCACACAAATAACAAAGCATAAATAATTCGATAAACCCACAAAGGGTGCCAAACCAGGACTTCAAGAGAAACACTCTTAATTTTTTATAAACTCATCATGACTTCAAAACTTAAACCTATTACATTTATAGGTTAAATGTGTCTTGAAGAGAAAGTCAAGAATCACTTTTCAAATAAAAAAACAAATCAATTCTTAAAATCTAAACATATCTTTAACAAAAATAATAAAAATAATGATATTAAAAAAGATAGATTGACAATTATAAATTGTCATTTTTCCCCTTCAATCTTTTCGAAATAATTAAACACTTGACTTCACGTGTTGACCGAAGAACCGACGGCTAAGCCAGATGAGCTGGGAGCTCGAACATGCCATGCATCAATATGTGGTTATTTAATGCTTTAAACACTAATTGAAAATATATATAAATTTCAAAATGTAGCAAACAGACCTCAAATATTACACAATGATGTAGATTTAAAATATTGCAAACATAATACACATGGACTCTAAAATATGGATTCTAACTAACAAGTATAGACTGATCAAATATGAACTCGTTCACCTTAAGACATGCTTAATTACCCTTTGGTCTTCTTTTCAAGGTTGTATATATATGTAGTTTATGTACTGATGACGTATAGTGTTAACCGGGCCGCAGGCCCAGATCACACGACAAGTAACGGGCCCAAGCCTAAAAGGATCCGAGACGGCCAGACACCGAGACACCGACCGCTCCGCGAGAAGTAACCCGCACATGGCCGCAAGGAGCATAAGCCCCGCTGCTCCGCACGCTCTTGCGTAGCAAGCACCACTACACGACAAAGTCACCCGTGACTAAACTAAAAGAGTAAGGGACAGAGCATGGGACTTCGAGGAAGAACTTCAACGTTCCTAATAAGGATAACAGACGATGATAACGATAAACTAAGCAGCTACGCTACAAAAGATGGCAGCATCATCGACGTTAACCTCACAAACAACAATCCTATTGCCCACCAGGTAATAAAGCGAATCTCGTCCCGTGACTCAGATGTCCGACAGTGACACTCGCCTATATAAGAAGTCACCTAAACACTCCCAATGGTATGACTTTCGCTATCATTACACACACACTACTAATAACTCATAGTTACTCTTACACCCGAGCTTAATCACGGGACTCCCCTCCCGTGGTAAGGCTAACGGTGCTACTTTTCTTAGCAAGAAGTCTTCTCTAATATTCACTTAGTACAAGCAAAACCCCAAGGGACGAGCTTACACCTCATCGTAACTCCCTTCATACTAATTTTGTACTAACAAGTTGGCGCCATCCGTGGGACCCGAACACAACTACGTTCTAAAAATCAAAAAAATGAACCAACCGGCAAATCCAGCCCACACCCCCACCAATTCCTCGGTCCGGAACACAGCCGGCAAGGGGAGTAAGCAAACACCCGACATCAATTCTGGGTGTCTCCCTGCGGATAAGCTTTAGGAAATCTGTGAAAACAATACAACTAAATCCTGCCAATCATGGCAGAGAAAGTTCATCAAGAAAAACTTCAGGGCCTGCAAACGCGTCTAACTTACGGCGAAAGCTCGCAATGAAACTCACATACACAGTTCTCGAAGTCAGAATCATGCGTCAGAAAGAAGAGCTCCAAGAAAAGAAGAGAAAGCCCAGTCACCGCGTTAAGAGAGACATGTCCTTCGCAAACCGCGAGCGTATTCTCTAGGCTAAGGCAGGAAAGAGACAAGCCAACTCACCGAAGAAGCCCAATGAGCGCTACGGTGTTCACTAGGCTAGTCCCTAGAGATAAAAACTTTTTCAAACTATTGGGAGAAAGAAAAAGAGATATACACTCACGGCTGGGACCAGACAACGCATCACGACACGGGCATGCGAACAGAAAAAGGAGTACGAGTAGGTCAGCGGAAACCCTAAGCCAAAGAAGGAAGGACGCTAGAGAACTCATTCGAAGCTACGTTACAAGTTCTAGCAAACGTCAACAAGAAATCAAAGAAGAATGAAACACCACCGACCGCGAAAGCCGCAGGTCGTATACCCGGACCAAAGAACTGTATGACTCAAAAAATAAACATGACCAAAGAGGGAACTGGAAGTCCAAAAAGCATAGGGCAAACGATGAAGAAGACCTCTCCCAACCATGGCTGTGTGACGAAACGACCCATTTACGACAAGGATCCAAAATTTTAAGGTCCCAAAAAGGACCCGCATGCCAGTCAATGTAAAAACGTATGATGGCACCGAAGACCCAGACGACCACCTAAAGATCTTCCAAGCAGCGACGAAGATAGAACTGTAGGCCATGCCAACATGGTGTCACATGTTCAACTCCACACTCATTGGCTCCACCAGGGTTTGGTTCGACAAACTCCCCCATAATCCATTGACAACTATGAAATGCTATGAAAAACATTCCTAGGGAACTACTCACAACAAGAGAAGTACATAAAAGATCCTGTGGAAATTCAAAACGTCAAGAAAATAGAGGGAGAATCGACGAAAGCTTTCATGGAAATATTCAAAGAAGAAAGTATGCATGTCAGCGGAGTACCAGAGTGCATGAAAATATCAGGATTCATCCACATAATCACCAACCCGGATCTAATAAAAAATTTGAACGGCAATATACCAAAGTTCATGGATGAAACGATGAGCGTAACAACAGCTTTTCTAAGAGGAGAGGTAGCCGCCGCTAACCAATCAAAGAAAAAAGTGCTGGCAGCATGGAAGCATCATGAAACCAGTACAAACCGAACTTTGACAAAAGGTTCGATTTCAAAAACCAACACAAGTCGAACAGGCGGCAAGATCGCTTCACACCTCTCACAAAGACACCCAATGAGATCCTAGCGATGGACATTGATCGATTGAAAATCAATTATAATAATACGTATAATATGAAAGTATAGAAATTCCAAAACTACCCTTGAGGACAAAGGTAATTAGGAAAATCACACAAAAATATCATACGTTATCCGGTAAGTGTTCACCGGGTCGTTTATACCCCAAGAATTATGAATTGAGACTCCGTTTTTATTTGGACAATGATTTGAATGGTTTCAAAGATTTAGAATGTGATTATCTATTTCTACAATTAAAAACACATAAAACAAGCAAAGGCAAGAAAACAATTAAACAATTAAATACAAAAACGACAACGGGAAATAAAGACAACGCGACAATTAAGCAAGTATTCTAAATTTAAGACCTACGAAAGCAATTTCAATTCCTAAAACTCAAATATGATAAAATAAAATTATATAAAAAAGAATTTTATTTTTTTGATTATTTTTCTACGTTTTATGGTTTTTTTAAAGTTTTTAAACAAAACAAATTCACGAAAATTATTAAGCCTTGAGCTAAAATTCTAAGAAAATTCCTAAAAGTGGCTAAAGACAAACTAATAGCAAGAAAGGTGAAAATTTTGAATTTTCTTAACACAATAAGTCAGAAAAAATGGATGTAGCACACGAAATGCTTATTAAAATATGGGGAAAAAATGTTTAAAAGACAAGTTGTGTAGGGCAATTATAGATTGCCCTACTTGTGCAGATGGTTTTAGTGTGAGTATGTTGGGACGTTTGTGTGATAAGAGGGAGGTCATGGGTTCGACCCCCATGGCTTCACTTTTTGCATTTTTTTTTTATTTTTCAAAAAATTTTGCACAAGATAAAAGAACAGCTTAAAATAAGCTACTTTTGTGAAAACAACTTTTTTCAAAGTTAAGAAATAAGCTAGAAATTGGGTTTAAAAATCATATTTTAAACTTAAAAAAATTAAGCTTTACTATTTAACTAAAGAAGCTATAAAAACTTGAATAAGCTAAAACAATAATCAAATAAGCTACAACTATTCTACCACCAACCTAAAGAGCATGTATTAGCAGAATTAAGCAAAATCTACAAACAATAAGCTAAGGGAAAGCATTAAGCATTTTGACTAAAAACAGTTTCCAAATAGTCCAATATGAACTTTTTGAGCTTATTTTTAAGCCAGCAGACAGAACCTTAAGGACTAATAGCTTATACCACTAGAAAGCCTAGTTTAAAAGCTACTTAAAATAACTAACAAAAAGCATTTTGAAATCCAAATGAGCAAAGAAATGATTTATTGAAAATACTAGTTCAGACAGATTTTACTATTTTTGTTTTTTTTTCAAATTTTTATCAAAAGACAAAGGACAATTTTGCAGATCTAAAATAGTTACTCAAATAAACTTTTAAGCTGAAATAAGCCCTATTCTATCAAATATAACCTATGAACTATTTGTAAACCAAATTTCAAAGACTAATTCCTACTTTTACCTACTTGAATCCTAGATTGAAATTGGCCTTTTGGCTGTTTTGTTTTGCTGATGTAAATAACACAAATATGATCAAAGCACAAAACTAATAGATGTTGTCCTAAAGACTTAGTTTCTACACTTTTTAAACACTAAATCAAAGGCAAATAGAGCAATAACAACAGCTAGAACAGACTTGAGCTTAGAATGCATATTAAACTGAACTTAGGCTAACAGATTTTAACAACTACTTACTAACTTGATTAAAAACTGAATTAATCCTACAAGAACCTTAAATCCTAACTTTATAAACCTCAAGATAAGATTTAAATTCAACTTAAAAGACCAAATGGACATGGACAGTACTAACTTATGTTAGTACTGCCTTTAGCCAAGCATCTATTTAAATTGATCAAAACTATTTTTAAGCTTATAAATTTAAGATTTAAAGCACAAACTTCAAATACCAGATATTGATTAGCTTATAACAGACCTAATGAACATTTTTCAATAATCAAATAAGCCAGAACAATAAGCTAATGAATTATGCTACTATTCTTGCAGACTAAGATTTAAACTACTACTTGTACACAATTAACATCAAGCAACTATAAAAAGCTAGTAAAAACAGTAATAAGCAGATTAAGCAAATATTGCAGCATAAGATAAGCATACTAACTAAGCATATGATAAAACATATTAACAGGAAAAGTAATGAGAATTAGTACCTCCACCTCAGCTAAACAGAGGTGATTGCTCAAATTAGAGCTTATAAGAGCAGCATAATCTTTTAGCTTAAGCTTAATCAACCTCCTAATCTAATCCTAACTCTTGACCATCAAGAACTATTACCACTTGAATACTCAAAGCAACCATCCAATTCCATGGAGTATTCAAGTATTTTGAGAGCTTAAGAGCAGTTTAAGAACAATTTGAGCTTAAGAAACAGTATTAAGAGAACATTTAAACCATAAGTGCAAAATAAGCAAAACAGGAATTGCTAATTGAATAATATGAAACTAACTTTTATTGATTATAAAAAAACTAAGCACAAGCTTCTGAAATTGAAAATTACATTAATTGAAAACAATAAGCTAAAACTATTCTACAAGCTACACTAAGACTATTCAAGATATCTGTGAGTGATGATGAGGCTCTTTTTATAGGCCAAGAGGGAAGGTTCTAGGTTCATACACGCTCTACTTGATCTCAACCCTTGATATCTTCTAATCATTGCATCTTTATCTTTATCCGTTGGATTGAATAGAGCACACAGATTGCCAGCGTGGCAATCCAATCATTGGGAAGTAATTGTGCTTCCTTTGCACTAATTTTAGTGCAAATGACCTTATTTGGTGTGTTTCTTTGATGTGCACGTGCCATTCCTTTTTGTTAGAGCTAGCCAATCATGAGCTTTAATGATGTAATTTTTTGCTGAGTTAAAGCTTGGTACTTGAATCTTTAAGCCACGTATGATGAGTGATGGGAGTAGGTTTTACCCGCTTGATTTTGATGCAGGGTGAAGTTTGGGACGAAGGTGAATAGTAAAAACACCTTTGTGCCCTTTTTTTTCTTTTTATATCTTTGTTTGACCCGGTTAAGGGTTGACTTGGGCTTATATAAAAGGAATTGGGCCACGGGATTTGGTTTATTTGTTTGGGCACGGTTTAGGGCTAAGGGTTAACATTTGATTTAACGTCCGTTAGTCCCTAAGTAACAAAGGACTAACGGTGTTATTGGTTTAGGGACATTTGGTGAAATTAATTTAACACTAAGGGTTCTTTTGGTAATTTGAAGGTTTTGTCATATTTGTGGGTTGACCAATGTTTGACCATGGTTGACTTTTTTTGACCAAAGCTTGATAATTCCCGGCTCTTATGTACTCATTCCGTCTCGTTTTTGATTTTGTTCGGTTTTTGGCTCTTTTATTGTGATCTTTGCAATATTCGTACCTACACATTCACAAAAGACAAAATACACATATACAAGCATAATTTTGCATATTTTTATCTTTTTAGGGTCATTTTTAACATAAAACGGATATGCGATTTCTCACATATCAAAATTTCCCAAACTAAATGATTGCCGTGTCCTCACGCAATGTTATATGCCATAAAACCAAAAATTCCAAAACCTCCCCAAACTAATCCTTTAAAAAATAGGAAAGTCTTTTGTGGAGAAAGTTAAGAAATCACAAGTTTTTAAACACCCCGTTTTTCTATTTTTCAATATTTTTTCATTTTTATGATTTTCATAATTTACAACTTACAACTTATTCTTGTGTGACATAATGTATTACTTTCATTATTCATTGATAACTTTTAGGATCACAGAACAAAAAGCACTTAAAGTGTCTAAAAAGATAAATTCATCGTCCACGACTTTCACCTCTCCAAGCCAAGCTTAAAAATAAGATCATTGTATATTACAAGTTATGATGCTAACACTACTCATAAAAGCTTAATGTGTACTTACTTTTCCTCCCTTATTACCTAATTTTGTATCTCAAGATTTTATTTAAGTCATATACCCGAAGGCTCTTTAAGACTTTAACTTCGATACTAATTAATTCCAAAAATAAAGCGTAATGGTTAAAAATGCAATAATTAGCTTCTAGCCCTTTTCAAAAGATCAAATGTCATCAAGATTAAAGTCCACATCGAGGCGACCAAAATTTGGCTTTTATTAGGTTACTTAAGCAAGGTACCATTCATTTCATATATCCTAAGGCTCTTTAAGACATAAATGGACCAATCTTATTTGCACCATATACCCTTAGGCTCTTTAAGATACAAACAAGACAAAAATTAAGCAATAATATCTATTCCATATACCCTAAAGCTCTTTAAGGAATGAATAAGGCTATAATTTCACTTATTCAATTCTACTTACCCCATATACCCTAAGGCTCTTTAAGGGATAAGCAAAATATTTATTAATGTGATACATATAGTATGCCAAATTGTATGTTTTCAGGCTGTATATTTTCTAATCACAAAGGAACTTAAAGAAAACCACGCTTTGATACTAAATGTGTATCTTTAATTCCTCTCTACGTGTGGGTGGAATCTTGGTTTAGTTTGGGGATTATTGCCGGGGGGAGGTTGGGAATCGGTTCAGGTGTACTGGTTGTTGCCGGACTCCTTTTTTATTTATATGCTTTGTTTGTGTTTTGTGTGTGGGTGTTTTTGTGTGATGCTTGGGGGGTGGTAAGGTGTGCGATAGGTAGAGGTTGTATTGTTTGAGTAGAATTATTGTTTTTCTGATTAACGTACATGTTTCGTTTTGGTGCTCTTGAATTTTGTGGTTTGGAGCTTTGGGGTTGTGGGTATGTAGGGGAGCTTTCGTGGGGGATTTTCTCGTGACTTTTTCTTGTTTTTTCGTAGGTTGTTTGGGCTTGTTATGGTGTTGTGGGTTAGTACTGTATTTTGGTAGGTTGTGGCTTTGTGGCGTCCGTGTTTTCTTGTTATTTTAGTCTTTTTAAGGAGAGATGGTCTAGGAGGGAGGATGTGGGTTGTGGGTTAGGGATCGTAAGGGTGTAGGGGGTGTGTCGGAGACTTGTTAGGCGTAGTGTTGTGTGGTTTTGTGGCGAGCGTCGGGGATGTGATGTTTGTGATGTGGTCTGGGCTGTTTATCTGGGTTTGGTTGGGGTGGGGTGTAGTTGTTGTGGGGTGGAGGTGGGGTGTGTGAGAGGGGGGGACTGTTGTGTTACTGGGGTGGGGGAGGGGGGGAAAGGCGCGGGTTGATTTTTAAATTCTTGTTTAACTTGGTTTTTATTTTGGTTTATATGTTTTTTGTTAATCGTGGTTGTGTAGTATTTGGTGTTCGTTTGGAGTGGTAGGCAGGTTTGGGGGGGTGTGGGTAATTTTGGTTGTTTTTGTATATTGTATAAATTTGTAGATTTTGTGAGAAAAAAGCCACAATTAACAGTTATAGCCTTAAGAATCAACTATTCCAGTTTAACATCAATAACTTATATTCTACTTTATCATTCTTTGTTCTTCACAAATTTAAAATTTCTAAGAATGAAACTCCATGAATGCTTAGCCTAGTTAAATCGATCTTTGCATATTTAAAATCAATTATGGGAACTTGCAAAATCTTGACTTTTTCAAGCTAGACTTGCTTTTTATAGCTCCTTGTATAAAAGATTAGCAAAATTCAATCTATTTACGTTAAGGAGAAAGCTAAGATATAAAACCGGTCGGGTCAAAGTTTACTTTTGTTCTCACCAACGGAAAGCCTACATTCGTGTCAAAACACTTATTTTTAATTTTCATTCATTTTTTTTCTTTTCTTTTTTTTAAACTGAACTTTTAAATTCTTACATATATAAAATTTTAAAAATTTTGCGGGAAAACGGGGTACGTAAGAACAACGAGCAAAAGTAGGTAAGATCATATCGAAGATATACCACCCCATACTAAAACTAAACATTGTCCTTAATGTTTCCTAGTCTAAGGCTCAAAACCCTATACTAGAACTCAAAAAGTCGAATGCATAATCTGAGCATGGAGAAAGTATCACAAAAATCTTAAGCCGTTTTTAAGTATGCTAAAAGATAGATGTTAGTCGATAATAATCTAGGATATCTGATTTCCCCAAACTAATGGCAAGCAAAGGCTAGGAAGCTCGAGTGGACCAGGACAAAACACCGAACACGAGAGTCTTCAAAAATTGGGTCAATCCTACAAACAATCACAAGCACAAACAACAAGAATCGGAAGATGTCGGTTACCCTTAATCACTTCACTTCATTAAGATTAACAAGAAAATAAGCTAGGAGGTGAGAAGATTTGTAGAGAGAGAAACTAGTGAGAGAAAGTCAAGAGAGGAAAAATGGAATGGTTAATTTACTTGCAAATGACAATGTTTACAAATGAACCAACACCCTCTCCTTCCTTGGAGAGGGGTATTTATAGTAAAGACTAAAAGGCTTGCATGCCTTTAGTAATTCTACGGGCCGGGCTCAGGTTTACTTGGGCTTTCGCCCGATATACGTGACCGATTAGATTACAAATAAGAGCATGTTTACCCGTCTAGCCTAATACAACGTATATTAATTTAGTGACCGAGACCTAATATAATTATGAACGAACTTCCATTGTTCGACTCAATATTTTGAGGCTAACAATCTCCCCCGAAGTGAGTTTATTATGACACTCCTTCGTGAGATCAATGAGATTGCTATTGTCGTTAAGCTCTTGTGATCTTTGTCTCTGTCTACGTTGTAGGCTTGTTCCTTCATGCTTTGTGATCTTTGATCTCGAGCCTTTGTCATTGTCTTTAGACTTTGTCTTTTCCGTCTGAGATCTTTAAATCTTTATCCTTCCGTCTTGATCATCTTTGCCACCTTGTGATCTTGTGTCTTGACCAACATGCTCATATTTTGCATCATCTTGAAAGCTTTCTAACAATCTCCCTTGATAGACTTGATATCTTTAAAGGAAGATCTTGTATATCAGAGTTTGTACGGAAGTCTTTGTCTTTAATTCTTGAGCTTTCATGATTCTTGAATCTTGATGCTTATAGTATGTCTTTGTAGTTTGAGCATGAGCATGTGGTAATGAATCGGACTTCAGCTGGAATGAGGCATCACCATCTCCATCTTTATGTATCCTGAAATAAAACAGTTAGCAATAAAACAGTTAGTATAAATACTGTACCTGTGATCAAGTAGATTCAAAGAATCTCCTTGACAGGGTTTCCAGCTCAAAGCGTAGGATCTTCTAACACAGATGTATTAGATTTGCCATGCTTGCTAGTTCTCATTACCGGAACATCTCAAAGCAGACAACACGGTAAGAGTGAATCAGATAGTTACTATCTTTCTGATTATGTCGTCAATTCATTTACTGGACCTTTATCGATATCCAGTTGACACAAGCTTGATTCATATAGAATCTTGCAAGTCCACTACCCAGTTCTGTTTGATGATGACACTGGAAGATTTCCATTTCGTCATTGTGATATAAAGATGTATCTCTTGAAATGTTTGGCATGGAATCACAAGGATAATGCGTAGACTCTTGTTAACAGCTTTGAAACTTAATAATTTCACAAGTGTTTGTCTTGCGAATGTGTCCTAATGAGATTTATTTGATGATCTCTTGGCTCTAGACTCAATTAGTGCATTTTAGTTTTAGTAATCGGAGGCTGGAGCAGACTGCCACCTTTTCAATATTAACTAACTCGGAGTGGAAAGTCATGAAGTTCGTGTGTATCTCCGTGACAAATGAGACAAGTTTCTGTTGAGAGAAACCCGAATGGCTGGGAAGGGTTGTGCATTGCATCACTGGGTCCATGATGTCGTCTTCAATGTCAGCAATCAACATTGTGATTCTGACAGCATATGTATTGACCCGGTTTCTGCCTAAGTTGTGTGGAGGGCTTCTTTCTTTTCACCCTTTATCCATACATTTCTTTTTCATTCTTCAACCCCTTCAATGCTTACCAAGACGTCATTACTAACACCTTGTTGTGATTGTTCCAGTGTTAGCTCAATCTTAGTCGGCATTCTTCCCTTATACACATTCATCTCCAATCATACCTAAGGACTGCTATTTCTAACTATGGAGTGTCCTTGGGTAGATCCCTCCGGTTCTGGTTGGATCATAGGACAAATACCTAACCTTACCACCTTATGACTTCAGAATCGTCGTGAAATAAGATGTTGTAGGGTATGAGATCGTAACCATAAAACCGTTTCTGAATAGCACTTTGAGTCTTTTAGATCACATTTTAATTACATTTCTCCCCTTATTTTAAATTCTAAGTCACTTAGATTTTGAAATACTGTGTGATTAAAATTTGTCTTGAAATACCATGGGGAAATCTTTTACTTAGCATGAATTACATGGAACATAAACTTGCTCCCCCTCAATTTTACATATGTTTGACACCAAAAATAGATACTAAGTTGTAAAATGAATATAAAATTGAGGTTGAACACCTAGTCATCTTATAACTATCATTCTATTGAATTATCATAATTATCTTGTTGTTATTAAGAGACTTTTTGGGAATGGTTTGAATACATAAGAATGGTCGTGTGATGATGTATCCAAACTCATTAAACTTTGTTTTTCGAAAAACTCCCCCTTGAAAGATGGAGTGTTGAACACACAATTTTGAAAGATTATGAATCGTCGGTGAGAAATTCTTGAAAAATTGTGTTCAACATTTCGAAAAACATCATGTTAGAAGACTTCTCTTCCAACTTTAATGGTAAGCGCACTTATGCGTACACTATCCTTTTTCTTGAGCCTAAAACTTTGAATGTCTTCTAAGAATAGCTCAAGACCGAGAAAAGTTGAATTTCTCGTTGTTAGGATAAGTTATTTTTATAGATAAACTTTCCTTTATTTGAAGTCCGGGTTACGTACTGATATTTGCACATAAGCCATTAAGAAAAATAGAAATGACATGTTTTGAAAGCATTTGAAACTCCTGTTCGAACTTCATTTACACGCCCGTGTCGATATTAATCAACATTTCTAGGTACGTAAATGTTATCGATTCCAAGAGACATGTCGAGAAGAATATTTTTTGAAACATTTTCTGATTTTTTGATTTTGTATTTTCTTTTTGAAATTTTATATTTTTGTATTTTTCTTTTTGAAATTTTATATTTTTGTATTTTTCTTTTTGAAATTTTATATTTTTGTATTTTTCTTTTTTCAAAAATATGTACATGTTGATGTTTGATGAAGTATCAAGCAGATTCTTTTGTCAGAACCTCCAGTTCTGCTGGAGTCAAACATCTCATACCAATTCGTTTGACGAGATACTGAAACCTTTCTTCGGGAAGGGCTTTAGTAAACATGTCAGCCAATTGGTATTCAGTTCTGACAAAGTACAATTCAATTATACCGTTTTCAACCTGTTCTTTGATGAAATGATACCGAGTATGGATGTGCTTGGTACGGGAGTGCTGCACGGGGTTGCATGATATTGCTATGGCTGACTGAGAGTCGCAATACAACGGTATTTTGTTGTAGTTGAAGCCATAATCTTAAAGCTGTGTCCGCATCCACATTACTTGAGCACAACTTTAGATACGCAAGTATTCAGCCTCTGCTGATGACATTGAGTTCTGTCCTGCTTCTTTGACATCCAGCTGACCTAATTTTCACCTAGGAACTGTATTCCTCTAGAAGTGCTTTTGCGAGTATCAAGGCAACCGGCATGGTCGACATCTGAAAAAGCTATTAGTTCAAAGCTGAGCCTTCGGATTCCTGAGTCCATGTGATATGGTACCTCTTAAGTATCGGAAGATCCTTTTAAACCTCTTTGAGGTGTTTTTCAGTGTCTTGCTTGATTAATTTGCACAATAACATACAGCTTTGCACTATGTCTGGTCATACTAGATGTCAGTTACATGATGTGACCAATTTTGCCTTTAATCAGTTTGTTCAGTTTGGTCTACGGGTTCACCACTCAAGTCTGCATCTAATTTAGGTTTCGTAGCCATTGGTGTACCAATGCTTTGTCCTTTTTCCATACCATGTTTTTTCAGAATCTCTAAAGTATATTTGGCCTGATTGATAAAAATACCGCGTGGGGATTGGTGGATCTGAAGTCCTAAAAAGAATTTCATTTCCCCCATTAAGGACATCTCAAATCTACCGTGCATTAATTTTTCAAAACGTTTTGAAAATTTAGGGTTTGTGGAACCAAAAATAATGTCATCAACGTAAATCTGCACAAGTAGAATGTCCTCCCCGTATTTTATCGTGAATAAGGTCGGGTCAATGATACCTTTAGTAAAACCTTTGGAAATCAGGAATTTTGAGAGTTCATCATACCAGGCTCTCGGAGCTTGTTTTAATCCATATAGAGCTTTCCTTAGATGGTAAACTTTGTCTGGATGATCAGGATCAACGAATCCGTCTGGTTGTGCAACATAAACCTCCTCCTTCAATGGACCATTAAGAAATGTCGTTTTCACGTCCATCTGATAAATTGGAAAAGACTTGTGTGCAGCATATGCGACAAAGATCCTGACAGCCTCCAAGCGAGCAACTGGAGCAAATGATTCTTCGAAATCAATACCCTCTTCCTGAGCATAACCCTTTGCTACAAGTCGTGCTTTGTTGCGAATTACAGTTTGGTCTTCATCCTTTTTGTTTTTCCATAACCACTTTAGCTTGATTACGTTCTTGCCAAAAGGTTTGTCAATGAGTTCCCAGACTTGTAGTCTGTCAAACTGATGAAGTTCTTCCTGCATTGCTTCTATCCATGCAGAATCAGCCATTGCTTCCTTAATGTTTTTTGGTTCAACAATACTCACGGTGAGTGCGAACATACACATTTCAGGATCTGTTGCAAGTTGTCATCTTGTTTGCACTGGCTTGGATGGATTTCCATGAACTTGAGTTAACGGGTGATCTTTTGTCCATCGGTATTCTGAATCTTGAGGTTGATTGAAGGTATGCACATTTGAATTACCAATATTGCGTGAGGAAGACTCAGCATGTTCGTGTACCGGTGTACAAAAAGGATTGGTAAATTCTGCTTGATTATCATTATTTTCCTCAGCATGAACATTTGTTTGAGTTGTCGGTTCTGATGTAGGGTGAATATTCATTGAAGGGTGTGTGTCTTGTGGAGCAAAATTATCGGTGGGAGAAGAAGACTTGTTGACACGAGAAGTACCATCATTGAAAAATTCATCATACAAAGGACCGAAAAGAAGATCTAACTCCTGTTGTGATGGAACTGTTGTATCTGCTGAAGGAGAAACATTTTGTAGTTCTGGTGCGGGGTCAGGGTTATCATAATCTGACGCCTTTAGTGTGGGATTGAGGCTGAAATGTCATTAGCAACAGGACGTCTTGACATCTCTTTTGATTCTCATCAAATCTGAGATTGGATGGATCTAACTATCCAACCTTGTTTCTCTTGTTGTAGACATGATATCTCTTTTGAAGAGTGGAGTATCCTACCAAAATGCACGAATCCCCTATTTTTTCATCCTTATCCAAATATTCACCATCTTCTTGTTAAGTAACAGTGCAAACCAAGATGTGAAGGTGTTTAATTGAGGGTTTTCTGTCATTAATGATGTGATATGCCATTTTCTCATGAGTTGGGGATGTATGATTGATTGGTTTGGAGTATAGAATGCGGCTGCAAATTGCTTCCCAAAAGAATAAAGGAAGTTTAGAAGCCGAAAGCATCGTTCGAGCAGCCTCAACGAGAGTGCGGTTTCATCTTTTGACAACGCCGTCTGGTTCAGGTGTTCGAGGAGTAGAAGTTTGATGCTTAATTCCTTCCTCTTTAAAGAATGCATTAAGTGTCTTGTTTAAGAACTCAGTGCCTCTGTCAGTGCGAACAGAAATTACTAGGGCTTGAAGATTTCTTTGGATCATCGTGAGAAAGTCTGTCAAAACTTTTGGTGTTTCATCCTTGGAACGTAGAAAGAGAGTCCAAGTATATTTGGAGTAGTCATCAATAATTACCAGAATATATTTCTTCCTATTTATGCTAGCAACCCGCATTGGACCACATAAGTCCATATGAAGCAAGTTTAACCGTCCTTTTGAACTTGGAACAGTCTTTGACTTGAATGAACTTCGTTTTGCTTTACTCACTTCATAAAAGGAACATAGTTGATCCTTGACGTACTTCAGTTTTGGTAAACCAATCATGTCATCTTTCTTTAAAAGCAAGTTGATGTAGTCGAAGTTGAGATGAGAAAGTCTTCGATGCCATAACCATGCTTGAGTTGGTGATGCTTTAGCCATGAGACAGATTGGAGTTGATGAAGTTGTTTCTTGAAGAGAAATTGTATTGAGATCAGTTCCACGATTACCAGTTAGTAAGTCGTTTCCCTGAAGATCTCTAACAAAACACGTAGATTTCCGAAATGCAACCTCCAAATCCGCATCACAGAATTGACCAACCGAGAAAAGATTGTGATTGAGACCTTCGACGTAGTAAACCCTTTTAATCGTGATATTTTCTTGAACCAAATCTCCATTACCAAGAATTGGAGCAAATTGATCATTGCCAAAACGAATGGTACCCAAAACGAATGGTACCCAAGTATTTTTCAACAAAATTGCACAGCAGAGATAGATTGCCCGTCATGTGCTTTGTGCATCCAGAGTCAACAATGAATATGATGAGTTGTACAATCTGCAAGAGAATAAGAGTTACGGATGGATACATGACAAAATTGGATCTAAAGTGTTTGTGAGTTTTTAATGACAATTAGTTATCCTAAATACATTATCAATGGAAAAACTGACTTTCTTATCACACTTTCGTTCCTAAACTTTAGGTACCCATTTTCATTTTGTCTTAGGGCACCTGAAAATGCAATGGACATGTGGCAGTGCTATCCCCCATTACACACTCCATACTAGTTTTCTATATATAGCAAACCAATGAGTAACCTCTTGGAATTTGTGATAGTGGATTCTGATTCATGCAACTTTTTTCTTATGGGGTGTTGCAACAGATTTGTTTTCGTTATGAGCATATTTTTTGGGGTATTCTAGTACTAATGGGACACTACATTAGGCTTCTTAGGTTCAGCAATTCACGTCCTTAAAAAAACTTAAAACACATGCATCATTATACGAATTAACACTCCAATTTCCCAAGTAGCATAAACAACATTAACATTCGAAGTTCTGGGAATTATTAAACTGTTCATTACACGCAGTTACACACTATTGTTTGATTAGAACATACTATAAATCCTAGGGTTTTCTTTAGCTTCAGTCTACCTTAAACTGTCACATGACTAGTTTTGGTCACGACCATATCTTTCATTTGATTTCTCCAAGGCAGTGTCTGCTAACATTAGTTTTGTGAGCTACTCCTGTATGATGTAGAAACGCGAGGATTAGTAATTCCTAGAAAGTCTAATACAACTGTGGAGCTCTAGTTTGTGTGTTACTACTTGCAGTTCGATACATGACCTGGTATTAATCACAATTATGATTCTTACAGCTTGCTTTGCTTATTTGGGCAATTCTGTGAGTGACATTGACTGTTTTGATAAACCTTCCTGACTCATTAGTTTTTTAAAACCGACTTTTTTCCTTTTGCAAAATATTTTCCTCAAGAGAGTCTTAAAAAGGAGTCGGTTTACCCTAAAACTGATGGTTTTGGAATCCTTTGAGGTATTTTGGTTATCAAAAATCGAACAACAGAGGTTTATATCAAACTTAGTGGTTCCACAGATTTTTCCTTTGCATTTTCAATGAGTTTTCTTTAACTCACTTATTGCAATGTTCTTTCTTGCAGTTGAGCTTTCAAATCTTGTATTTCAAAATATTGTTCACGTTCCTTTCGAAATACAATTAACGCCTTTTCTTTGCAAACTGTGTCATTTTTCAATTGTTCTTGACATTCTTGTAAAGCGTTTTCAAGAGAAATTGGGTGTTTTTCTAGTTTAGCAAAACTCCGTAAAAGCTCATTGTAAAGTCTCTTTACTTACAAATTCAGTTTGTTCAGAAAGCTTTTATGCAAGACAGTCACATTCCCTGACTTTATGAAGATATAAGCATTGTAATTCAGTGATCTCATCTAAATCAGATGAATATTGCAAATAAGAATACATAACATCTTTAGACACACATTCTTGCAATATCAAATCAGACATTTTGGAAATTCTGCCTATATCAATCGATTCAAGTTCATCAGTTCATTGTGAGTTAAGAGATTCAACGTACAGTAAATAGCAATGTGCATTTCTTGCTTAAGTTCATGTACAAATGCGAAACTATTATTCTGAGTCTTAAGGGCAAGGGGTATCAAACATGTCTTAACTAGGATTTCCATATCTTGCCGCAGTTGGAGTTTAACGAAGATGAAGAAGGGCGTTTGAAATGTTTAACCCCATGCTTGATAGAGAAATTTCTTTCAGAATGATAATTTTATTTGTCATGACATTATAATGCTTGTCATACATTTGGCTTATTGATTTAGACATTGGTAAGAAATCTATGTTTTTTTGAAAATATTTGGACTTTTTTCAACAAATGATTTCTCCACATTTCTTTCTTATTTCATTTGCCTGTGCAAACTGAATTTCATAATGCTGGGTCGGGGGTTTAAAAATTTCATAAAGACTATTTAACTTTGTGTAGTCAAAAGGTTTCACTAAGTCTTTTTTTTTTTTTTTATTCAATTTTTGGACCGCTCTCTTCTCAAGAGTCATGGAGTCTCTTCCCTATCGGGGACTAGTCTGTTTGCAGGATCAAGATTGGTTCATGTAGGATCGATACAAACATGGTATCTCATTTTGAGCCTTTTTGAGGTACCTTGGATTGGCAAAGGTAGGTCTTCCATTAAATGTAGGGCATTTGGGTGCTAACATATGAATGGTTTGGATTGATTGACTCCGTTTGTAAACAATTTCATTTAAAAACTTTATCTGGTTTTCCATTGAAATCATTTTGTCAATATCTTTTTCTTCCTTAAGCTTCAAATCCGTTATTACCTTTGTTTTCTCCTTAACAAGACCTTCGTAATGTGACTTGGTTAAAAGACTCTGTTTGACTAACTCATCATGTTTCTCTTTGACAATTGAAATTTCACAGGCTTTCACTTTTAAACCTTCTTTTATGTCAATTTCTTTTTGAGCTAATAGTCCTAGAGCTTCATTTAACTTATGTTCAAGTTTGTCATAGTCAACTGTACGATCATTAAAGGCCTTGTACCTCTCAAACTCAGTCTGTTTATTTTGAAGTTCTTGAAGTACTTTGCAATGAGAGCCAAATTTTTTTGCATTTCCTTATCCTTCTGAGCTTGTTCAGGATCACTGTCTTCATCGGAAGGTGACTCAGATGGAGGTGTGATTGTTTTGGCTAGTTGTTCTTGACATTCTTGTAAAGCGATTTCAAGAGAAATTGAGTGTTTTTCTAATTTAGCAAAACTCCGTAAAAGCTCAGTGTAAATCTCTTTACTTACAAATTCAGTTTGTTCAGAAAGCTTTTGTGCAAGACAGTCACATTCCCTGACTTTATGAAGATATAAGCATTGTAATTCAGTGATCTCATCTAAATCAGATGAAGATTGCAAATAAGAACACATAACATCTTTAGACACACATTCTTGCAAAAGCGTATCATACATGTTGGAAAATTCTGCCTTATCAGATTCAAGTTCATCAAGATCATCTTCAAGGGATTCAATGTACTTTAAATCTGCATGCATTTCTTGCTTAAGTTCATGTACAAATGCAAAACTATCATTCTGAGTCTTAAGCGCAAGGGGCATGTTTTACCCATGCTTGATTGACAATTTCTTTCAGATGATTAATGTTATTTGTCATGACATTATATGCTTGTCTACTTTTGCTTATTGATTTAGACACTGGTAAGAAATCTATGTTTTTAAAAATATTTGGCTTTGTTTTCACAAATAATTTTCTCCACATTTTCTTTCTTATTTCATAAAGACTATTTAACTTTGTGTAGTCAAAAGGTTTCACTAAGTCTTTATTCAATTTTGATCGACTCTCTTCTTGTGATTAAGAGTCAGAGTCTCTTCCCGATCAGGGACGAGTCTGTTTGTAGGATCAGATTGGTCATGTAGGATCACATACAAACATGGTATCTCATTTTGAGCCTTTTTGAGGTCTTGGATTGGCAAAGTAGGTCAACCATTAAATGTAGGGCATTTGGGTGCTAAACATTATGATATGGTTTGGATTGATTGACTCTGTTTGTAAACAATTTCATTCAAAAACTTTAACTGGTTTTCCATTGAAATCATTTTGTCAAATCCGTTATTACCTTTGTTTTCTCCTTGACAAGACCTTCGTAATGTGACTTGGTTAAAAAAGACTATGGTTTGACTAACTCTGTCATGTTTTCTCTTTGACAACAGAAATTTCATAGGCTTTAACTTTTAAACCTTCTTTTATGTCAATTTCTTTTTGAGCTAATAGTCCTAGAGTTTCATTTAACCTTCGTTCAAGTTTGTCATAGTAACGGTACGGATCATAATTATAGGCCTTGTACTCTCAAACTCGTCTGTTTATTTGAAGTGCAACTACGAAACTAACCCTGAATTACTATAGATTCTTCCTAGTTTTACTAGTTTCGCAAGAATAGATTTGCACTCAGTT
This sequence comes from Tanacetum coccineum, assembly GCA_026074375.1. Classification (NCBI taxonomy): domain Eukaryota; kingdom Viridiplantae; phylum Streptophyta; class Magnoliopsida; order Asterales; family Asteraceae; genus Tanacetum; species Tanacetum coccineum. The sequence goes on from BQNB010050705.1 coordinate 31,319, forward strand.
AATTCTTAGTCAATGTTGCACTTTTTGCTTTCTTTAATTGCTTTTGAATCTTTTTATTTTCATCGACATCAAGTTTTAAATTTGCAATTAAATTAGCAAGTGCAACACGCTCATCCATCTCATTCTACATCATTTTTTTTTTTGGTAATCCGGAATATCATTATCACAACATATCCGGTGAGTCAGGATATGACTATTACTATCCACCCGTTTCCACTACGCATGTGTTACTAATGGGATTCAGATTGGTCAAATGTTGTTTGTATTGGGCAAAACAATTATGTCAATATGTATTGTTACCTGTTCCAATGGCTAGCGTCTGTAGCCTGAGTCTGTGCATTAGGATCCTCCCTGAATCTTTCCCTGTAACTGTAATGTGCTTCCAACTCTTGTTCATCAATCTCTTCATCCGTGTCTGCTAGCCAGTCAGATTGCTCGCTTGTGTTGGAACACCTTTCTCAGCTTGTTTACACTAGCAACTTTCTTTTCCTTGTGAACGTGGACGTCTTTAACCGTTTTGGCTTCTGCATTCCTTCGCCATAACGAACAAATTCCTTACAGTTAAAACATTGTATCCCAGAACTGTTGCACTACTAGACCACCTACAGTTTCCCTAGCCCCAACAACATTCACTGCCCTCTGATTCCCAAACTGTCCAGTCTGATTGTCATTCTTGTACCTTGGAGTAGTATCCACATTCTTGTTTCTGGTGTTTGAGGAAGTTTTGAGGTTGTTGTTGGTAGGTTTGTAGAGTTTCTTGAAGTACTTTGCAATGAGAGCCAAATTTTTCTGCATGTCTTTATCCTTCTGAGCTTGTTCAGGATCACTGTCTTCTTCAGAAGCTGACTCAGATGGTGGTGTGATTGGTTTGGCTATCTCTTTGCCTTTGTATCTTGTAGCTGCATGAGATCTGGTTGGAAGTGAATGCTTTTGATGTTGGTATGCATATGATTTGTGAGCGTTTGATGTTTGGTAATATGGGTCTTTGAAGTGGTTTGAGCAAGTAGCAAACATGTGCTAATGGAGTTAGCATTCTTGGCCATCTTTCAGCACGGAGTTCATTAAACTTCTTTGGGTAGTGTTTCAGATTGTCAAAGGAGCTTATGGTATGAAACTTTAATCTAACTTGTGTTGTTGCTTCACAAATTGTGACAAATCTTTGACCATTTGGTTGAAGTTGTTGAAGAATTGTAACATTGACTTGAATCGTAGCAACTGTCAAATTTGTTTTGATCCATTTTCATTCATCATCTTGTAGAATCTTGTGTATTAAGACTCAATGTTTCTCCATCGTTTGAGAGGTGAATTGACCAATCTCCCAAAATACGTTTGTCTTGACATCTTGAAATATTGAGTGATTTCACCTTGTTGTCAGCCTTTCGATGCTTCCCAATTTCTTGTGCTGTCTGCATTGCGATCAACAGATTTGAGTATATTTCATCTCCAATTCCAGTCAATATCAAATGAATCGCTTCTTTTTTTGATTTAAAATGAGCTCTGTTTTCAGGAGTCATATTCATAACTGTCTCGACTGTTGTTTGTTCAGGAACTGGTGGAGAATCCTCTGTTGCAGGAACAGCTGGTGTTGTGACAATGTCTGGAGTTGTAAGGACCTGTGAGAAAGCACTCCGTTAGGATCACCATTTGGTCTTGTATCAATGTATCGTAAGAACCAGTATCGTCATTGTGCATATCGTTCCTGTTGCAGAAGCATTGGTGGACGATCCCTTGAACCAGCTGCCATTATGTTGTTATGCATTTGACTGTCGGTTGTGGAAGTTACAATTGAGTTGTCATGATGAATGATTTAAGAAATTTTTAAGTGAAAATGTTGTAGGTTTTAAGCGGTTAAAGTGATTTTGTTGTTGTGGAAAAACTATTTTACGGGATTTTACAAGTCTGACTGAACCTGAGAAAATAAAAGAGTATTTCGCGGGATTTTACTAAATCAAGAAAAACTAGGGAAATAGATTGTTGTTGGTGAAATTGTTGTTGAACTTGAAGTACGTGAGCTTTGGTTGACGATTAATGAGCTTACGAGGACAAACTGTGAGCAAACGTTGAACTTTAGGTGGCTAACGGATGAAATATAACTATTAAGGACTAACGATGCAAACCCTTTTTTAACAAAGAGGTTAAAAAAACAAATGATGAAGGGTGAATTTGAATTAAAGTCCAGGGGTTGCATGTGTCATTTTCAAATTCTTGTTAATTAATAAATGAATTCCCTCCATTTTTTTATCATCTTTTCGTTTTGAAAATTGTAGAAGTAAGAACGACTATTGATTTGATCTTATGAACCGATACGGTTATCGTCGGTGAAATCCGAATATACCACGTTGATCGAAAAGATGTCACGATCACGATGGTATAAGTCTTATGTCCGTAGATTAAAAACACTTCGAAACAAAACGAAAAACATTGAAAGAGTAATAGACTTGTTCTCGAGAATTAGTTCGGTTTGCACTAGTAAAAAAACTCGTTCGGGTCTTTTTAAAGAGTAACTCGTTCGGCTCTTTCAAAATTACACTCGTTCGGCTCTTTCAAGATTACACTCGTTCGGCTCTTTCAAGCTTACACTCGTTCGGCTCACCCTTGTCGAGAACTCGTTCGGTTATCAAAGCAAATTACTCGTTCGATTCCTTAAGGTGAGAAGCTAGTTCGGTTCATTAAGGTTTATACTCGTTCGGTTGATGAACTTTGAACTCGATCGGTTGTCAAGTGACTTTACTGGTTCGGTTGTTGAATAGTTTTCACTCGTTCGGTTCCTCTTGGGATTTCACTTGTTCGGTTCACCTTGGATCTTGTCTAGTTCGGCTATCCTTGAAAAAACTAGATCGGCACACAAAAGTTGAACTCGTTCGGTTGTTGCTGTCGTCCTTGTGTCGTCTTCTTTTGTTTTTATAAGTTCATTATTGCACCATTCCTACTAGTGATAATAGTGTAGACCCAAAATAAATGAAACAGAAGAAACAAAAATTTTGGCCCACTAAAATAAAACGTAATATGCAAAAGAAGTAATGAAACAGTAGAAAAAAAACAAGGCACGTGAGGAATAATCCAAATAAACGTTTATAATAGATCAATAAGCTTTAATCTACCACAACTTGACACTAAACCCACCAGAGGCGGAGTGATACCAAATGTCGGATCCAAAATATCACCTTCACTTCAGTATTGAAACAAGGAAAAATAAGATGAGATCAAATGGAAGGAATATTTAGAGAGAAGTTAGGAGAGAAAGTAGACGAGAAATGAGAGTTGGATGATTAACTTGCAAAAAAAATGGAAAAAATTAACAATTATGATATCAACACCATTTTCCATAGTGGAAAATGGTATATATACCTACACAATCATGGCGGTCGTTTGGGCTTTTTACTTGTGCGGGCTCGGGATTGACTGTTCTTTAGCTCGATAACACATTACAATATTAGCTTACATTTACGAGCTCGTTTACTTATCTAGCCTATTACAACGTATATTAATTTAGTGACCGAGACCTAATATAATTATGAACGAACTTCCATTGTTCGACTCAAATATTTGAGGCTAACAGGTTAGGAAAAAGAGAAAGTCTTCAAGCTAAGAATGCCGAGTCTTTCAAAGTAGTAAGAATGAATAATCAGTGCTTTAGATTAAAGACTCCTACCTAATGAGGTGGGTTTCTAGGCAAAAACTAAAACCTCCATAATCCAATTTGTGTAATATAACATATCATTTTTAGGACAATGGTCGTTCAAAACATATAAAAATATCAATGTTTACCTGCACAAATCTTGGAAGAGTCATGACCTGAAGAAATGTATGATTACTCTCATTACACCTCCAAAGGTGATGGTTAGGTATAGTTTTAAAAATAAAGGGAAAGTTCAAAAAGCTTGAACACTGAAACGCTCTTTACAACTGAGAAAATCTTTTATACAATCTTATGAAAAAATCAACTGTTATTAAAGCAGAATCTCACCTGACCAATATGGTCAAAATGATCAAAACTAATCATCCGTTTCAAACTGATAAACTCATCAAATGATGATCAGTTTCGACAAAAAATACACCAATGAAAACCAATTCATTAATAACTCACAAAACAAAAAGATGTTCAGATATCTGAACTCTTATTCCTCTTCCAAATAGAGTACCTTCAGCACATGATCCAATTCAAATTCCTTTCAATAAAAGAGGAACTTGGCATTGTTATCATAGGGCAATAATGCTTGATTTAATCATCACTTGCATGAGGGCATAAATCATGATAAAATCATGCTCCAGTTGTAAGACTTAAAGCAATCAGGATCTTTCTTGCCCTTGCCACATACATAAACTTCATAGTTTATCAATTTTGATGTCAATAGTAAACTCTCTATAATAACTTCAAGAGAAGCTTAATGTCAACAAACGCTTAGGTTTTGAGATAAAATAAAACTTCATAAAAAAAAACACAAAGCTTGAAAGAAGTAATATAGATACCACTTTGTTTATCCTACAAAACTCAAAGTGAATGATGAAATGAGAATAATAGGTGTCCTTACCTACTTCCTTGAAATTCATATTAATCAATCTGAAAGAATCTCATTTAACAGCCAAACTGTCAAGGATATGCTAAAAAAAATGGATAAATGGTCATTATGTGATATTCTAATGGTACCACCTAACAAGTTGGACATGATCTTAATGGCAAAAAGCCTATATGTGACGTACTCAGCTCAGAGGTATGTTTGGATCACTAATGTATCGAACTGTAAGCAGACCTGACACCTAAGTTTTTTTATCTCTATGAATAAGATCAAGCAAATCCTAAGGAATCCTACCTTACTGCTACTAAGAGAACTTTCTGATTTCTCAGCCTTGGTCTTCAGTATCCAAAACATTCAAGGTTTGACCTAAAGGATACTCAGACTCTGACTTGTCGAATGCAACATAAACATGAAAAGTAATTCAGGTACTTGTCTGTTGCTAAAAAAGGCCAGCTTGGTTGATAAAGTGGCTATGTTCTCAGCTAAAACTGAAGATATAGTTGTTGCTGGATGTTGTGCCAACATACTATGGTGGAATATAAGTCAACTTAATGAACTATGATATTCATATGTGAAAAGAACGCACCGTTTGTAATAACAAATATTATTGCTATCTCAAACAATCCAATTATGTACTCAAATCAGGCTTCTGATAATCATCTTTCAAAAAGATTGATTGATAAACTAGGTATGTTGAACATTGATTCAAAACCTGAAGCTTCAATACTGACTGAAGAAAACTAAAGGTTCAACGCTTTATCCAAAACTGAACAAATTTTCATATGTTGTCAGTTCAGTTTTGCATACTACCCTTTAATTTGCTTTAAGTGAAGTAACTGAGAAATCACATATGTCTCATTCATGGATTTTCATGAGCATGTATGATTTTGTCGCCTTCGCTGGAGCACAATCATTGGTTAAACTAAGAACTGAACAAAATTGGTTCAATCGCTTCAGTTTAGTTTATAAAATGATTTTATCTAATTCTTTAGCTGTCTCTCGAGTGAAGTAACTGAGCAATCACATATGTCTCATTCATGGATTTGCATGAGCATCTGTGATTTTGTCGCCTTCGCTGGAGGATTAATGATAATGATGATTACAATAATCAATTCAGCATGACATGACATCAAACTTGAACCAAGTTCATTCTTTAAACATCAATCAAGGTCAGTTTAAAAAAATTGATTTTCAAAATAAATAATTTTATTAAGTGATTTCTTACAAAGGAAATTAACTAATTTAAAAGTTTATTAAAAGATGAATTTTAAACATTAGAATGACCTCACCTTTTCTCTCACCTACTTTAACAGTGCACAGACGGCTGTTCACTGTTCTAGGTGTCAGATACATGCTTTGCTGACTTTTATTAAATACAAAGTTTAGTACACATGTTAAAAACAAGCCCTAAAACTTCTCATAAAATTCACAACTTCCACTCGGCAGTTATCAATTCCTCAAAAGAAAAGGTAAAAATAACAAATCATATAAACCTATTTCACCTTTCATAAATCACTTCACAAAAGAACAATTCATTTCACCAAGAACACACACACAAAACCCCAAAACAAGTCAAATCATCAAAACCCTATATCACTTAAATGGCTAAACAGAACAAATTCCTCACAACAAGAACAAACATTTGTTGCTGCTAAACAAATGGTTTAATCTTGAAGGACATATCCTCAATTAAACAATTGAGGTGCTCTTCTATACTAGGAAACCAATAACATGGATCACTTCAAATGTTTTTTCGATTTCATTTCCAAATGTTGCCTTAGAAACCCATTCACCAAATCTCCAAACATGTATAAGGAATACCTAGCTAAGTTTTGGTACTCAGTTAAAGCTCTTTAAAACTCTAAGGTTTCCTTCTCAATCCCCACCGGTGGTATACATAAAGTAGTAGGGGTAAATAACTTTAGGAATATCATTGGTGCACATTACCTCCCTTACTCTAGCAAGTATGTTACACCACTATCTATTCACATAGTGAGGCCATGGTTTGAAATAATTGGGTATGGAGAAGCGGTTCCTACCAAAGGGATTCCTCCTAGGTGGAGGTTACTAATGGCATAAATTATCCAGTGCTTAGGAGGTAAAACAGGAGGCTTTGATCAGATAACCAACAAAGATGCCATCATACTGTATAGTCTAGCAAATAAGATCAACATTGACTATGCTAGTATCTTTTGGGAAGATATCTTCATCAAGTAAAAACAAGAAGGAAGCATAGGGAAAAGGTGTTCCCTACACTTGATTTCTTCTCTTGTGATAATACATAAGATGAAGGAAGGACTATGGGGCATGATGAGGTCATACTATACCCCACTCAAGTCTTTTAGTAGACTAACAATTAGTCACTGAAAGCCCAACAACTGAAGAAACCTCCATCACGAGGACCACATGTTGGCTATATATGTTGTAGATAAGCCATGTGTCTGTAAAGCTCTAAAAAACCTCTTTAAAGCTGAGAGTGTTTCCCAAAGGCACAATGCCTGGCAGCTTAAACTGGACACATGAAGCCTATTAACCTTCTTTAAAGCAACCTCTGTGTACAGAAAAGAGGGCAACAAAAAGGTGGGACCTCTTAGGCACACTGGCTCAAAAACTAGCCATTCTAAAAGAGAAAAGAGTCCAGCTCGGCCATGGACTGAAACCCAAGCCAGTCTCTAGTTTCTACACATGTAGATACTAAAATGCATAAAGAGGACCAGTAGGAAACTAGTGGCCCAACCTCTTTTTGGATGTCACCGGTGAAGGAAGAAGCCAACCTCAGCTCAGTTTGTGGTATGTCAGCATTTAATTTAATAAGCCTAGTTATTAGCATCTTTCTTATTCACTCTGTAGTCTGCACAGGAAAAGGATGCTTCAGCCGTTTTCCACAGCTGAATTGATCCAGGAATTCTGCTCCTAGTGATTTTATACTGCAACAAACAGGGTATGAATGAAGGAACCAACAAAACACCTTCATATGGTCACTTATTTGCTCACGGTAATGACCCAATGTTCTTGCAGACAAAACCAAATATGTTAGTGAAGGGTTGGAAAACTATCCTCACTTAAACTATAACAGAAAGGCCAGCTCGGTTGCTAGATAATTGAGGAAGAAACGCCAAACAATCAAGTTTGTAGATCTTGCAAAGCTGTTTCACATGTGACACACTAGCTTCAAAGACCTGGACTCACCTAAAGATGATCTTGTCATTGTTATGATTGATAGTGATAAAGATATGGATGATGAAGTTCATGCTACTGAAAATGTTGAAACTGGAGATACTTCAGTTCCTAAATCCTTATTTCCCAGGTCTTCTCAAGTTCAAGAGCTTACCAACCAAGTACTCATTCTTTAGTCTCAAAAGTACAAACTGGAACTTGAAAAGAATAAAGCTGAAATGGGCCGGGGGGGTGCTCTCCTTAAGCTCAACCTCCTTTCCCAATGTGAAACAAACTCAAAGAGCTACTGGTAAAGTCCGTAAAAACTAATTCTATAATATTTCATTTATTGCGACCCAATTTTGGGGTGTTACATAATGAACTAACTGGAGAAGTAAAAGGGTTAAAGAAACAAGTTCATGAATTGGAGATTGAGCTACGAGGAGATTTGAAAGAAATTCCTACAAAGCTGGATGACTTTACATAAAATGTCACCAGTCTTACATCTCAAGTCGCTGAACTGAAGACTCTTCAGTGGGAACTTCCAGCAGAATTTCTTTCACTACCAACATAGGTTGCATCAGTTCAAGCTAAGCTAAAAATCTTGGATACTCTTCCAAGCCTCTTGCTAAATGTCACATAAGCTTTGAACAAGTTTGCTCAGGTTTTAGATTCTGCCTCATCAAAAGCTAGAGATCAAAGTGTTCCTTCACTAGGCCAAGCTGACACTATGCCTGCTGAGGGGGAGAAGAACACAAACCAAGCAACCATCTCCCGAATTTGTCAAAGAAGAGCTAAAAAGAATGCTAAAAAAGAAAACCTGAACAACCAAAACCAACAACACCACCTGCTACAACCATCATTCCTCCTGTCATCACAACCACAACAACTCAAATGCAATCTTCTTCTCCTCAATATCCACAAAAGGCTCCTCTCAACCTGAGGGGGAGCATATCAAGAAAGACAAGGGCAAAAAGGCCATGTTCTCAAAGGATGCTGAAGAAGTGAGTACAAAAAGTGATTCTGATGATGAAACAACACGCGTGCCTAGTTCCATGGTTGAATCCTCTAAGAAAAAGGAATTGAAAAAGTTTGACTTTGTCACTGAAAGTGGAGAACATGTCCATTTAACTAAAGAACGTATCAGTGCACAAAAGAAAATAGAGGAAGAAGCCAAAGTTGAAGCTGCCAGACATGAAGGTGAAATGAGGAAAGAAGAGTTGATTGATCTTCTTGGTCCAGAAGTGGTGAAAAAGTACTACAATGAAAGTTACAGTATGACAAAATGCTGAATAGAAGAGCAAAATCAAGAATCACCAACTGTGACATCTTGACCAGAAAGGGTCCAATTACTTTGAAGGTATATAGAGAAGATGATACAAGTGAAATCATTCTTGAGTTCAAAGCCAGTGACTTACATCTTAGTGAATGGAGAGAAGTTGTTAAAGCATGCCCTAACAAAAAAGGTAAAGGATGGACATCCATCTATAAACAAATACAGGAAAGAATAGACTATCTCCGTACAACTGAAGCTGAACTGGGAATCGACTTGGATAAACCTCTAAGTGAACAGGATCCTTTGGATAGACTGAATGATCTGGTAAACAAGAAAAGAAAGCATGCTGATGACATTCATGACTTTTTCAGAGCTAACAAAAGGCTCAAGTCATCAGTTTAATATGAAGATCATCTAGCTCGTACTGTGCTTAATGAACCTGTCGTAGGTATGATTTTGTTTAACTCATATCACAGACAGGATTTTGTTACCATTAAAGACTTTAGAGATTTCTCAAACACCATGTTATATACTGTACAAGAAATCTTCTTCAGACTTCACCAAGGTCCAGGGCTTGATGATCATGCCAAGACCTTCAGTTCTCTTCTGTTTGCTAAAATTGATAAGAGAAACTTGAACCCACTCAAGCAGATGAGAGTCATTGAGAAGCTAAGGCAATAGAATGTAATCTTTTGTAATAACTTTATCTTTTGAATTTGTATTGTAATGAAAGTTAGTGTAACACCCCCCAAATAGGGTCGCAGCGGAATAAGTGTCTGGGAGCATTACTTCATAGATCAATAGCACAAGATATGAGAACGACCTCTAAATGAGTTAAAAAAAACTGATACATTGGAATAACTGAAATTGTTTGTTACAAAAGCAAATGTCTTAACATGTTCACTTGTAAATGTAAAGATTTTAAAACATAACAAATATCACCAAAATGTAATGCTTCTAAATCTTTATGCAATGACATCCAAAATAATGACCATCAATGTATCCTTGTCTTGTTCCTTTTTAACCTGAGAAAAACATGTTTTAAAACGTCAACATAAAGTTGGTGAATTTACAGGTTTAAGTAATGTATAAAGTAGGACCGTAAGATTTCCA